>JAEQBA010002033.1:0-79028 GCA_019434445.1 Phalangium opilio | reverse complement strand
AAAAAAAACGCGGTAGAGACCGGATATATACACAAGAATTAGAAGAAGCGGAAATAGAAAGTAGTGCTCCATCACCGACATCGAAATTTTCGGAAGATTCAGATGATGACGATTTCATCCCACACGCGTCATTCCAAGAAGAGGCTGCGTTAGAAGAGAGCTCTAAGGTAGATAACTTCCAACAAAAATTCAAATCCCGTATGGAAATAACAAGACTTTCTTTATAGCCTAATTTGTCTACTCACTGTGAAGCAGCGAATACTTCTTCTGATTCTGAGAGCGAACAAGTAATTGTATCAAAAGTAAGTAAGTAAGTGTTAATAAATGCTAATTCAATTCTATCTACTACTTAGGAAGTGGTGTCCAAAAAAAGGAGGAGAAAAAGACACATAGACCGAAAAAATTAACATTAAGCGAGGAAATTCTAGAGGCAAGCGATTCAAATGAAGAGGTATGCCATTAAACAATTTTCCGAGCAATTTTCTCATTTACGCAACATCAATTTATAATCTTAAAAAATGTAGGAAGATGTTCAAGTTCAATCTAAAAGGAAGAAAAAAAGCGTCCCTAAAACGAAGCCAGCACAAAAACGTAAAAAAACTGGAAGTAAGGTCTTGAAAGAAGCAATGGAAAAATAGATCAGTCTTTCATGGAAAACCTAACTGACAGCCTTGAAAAGCATCATGCCTCTCTACAGGTAATCAAAAGTGATATCATGGATAAAGCATGCGCGGTACGAAATTTGTTTTCACGCTATGGGACAGGCAAGTCCCCATCTCCGACGGCAGCTTATTCAATGTATACTCTGTTTCAGCTTCGGTTGTCAGCACGCTAAAACGTAGGTCTCTATGTTGGAGCGGCTTAGCGGTAACCTATAACGTGGCTTTGTGCGTGCTGACAAGAGACGAATAGTCTTTTTCAGATTGTACTGAAAATCATTTCTTTCGTCGGTTGTAAGCACGCAAAAAGCTACGTTAGATAGCTACCAAGCTTTGCGAGTTCCGACAACCGAAGCTGGAACAGGGTGTGTATCTCATGTCGGAGATAAGGAGTTCTATCCTATAGCGAGAAAACAAATTTCCTCAGCCCATTCTTTTTACCATAGTTCAGCTTTGCAGTAAAACACTAAATAAACCAATTTTTAAATATTTCCAAATTATTAATCAGGCTTTAATTAATCGAATGTCACCAGAACATAAAGATTGCCTATTATCCAAAGTCAGCAAAATTTTACCTGAATTTGAAGTTTTAGCGAAAGAAGGTAAATAGCCTATAGTCTTTAAGCGGATTATAGAAAATACTGGGTTTATAATAAGCTTTGGTGTAAATGAAACCGCTGAAAGACTTTTTTTGGTTGAAATTGACATTTCCGTTTTTAGTTCTTGGTGAAATTTCAACTCCTAATGAAGCTGATAATCGAGAAAATGAGGCGGAGTGGGACGAATGGGAGACTCCAAACTCAGCCTTTTGTATTGGCGTTGAAAATACAGAAACGGAACCCCTTACAGCCTCAAATGATCCCCCCGCGATACCATCGACATCCACTGCTTTGGAAAAGACTACCCCAACCCCAGGTCCTGAGACATCTCCAACACCCCCGGGAAACGCCCTAAGAAATGTGTGTGTTTGCGATGCAGAGAAATGCCGTTATTAATAGAAAACAAGTGCTGCAGGGATCCGCAATGTATAACAACATCTCCCGAGTTCAGTTTACTCTGTTTGGAGCCTTTCGTCTTGGTTTTGAACATGAGAATGCGGAACGAGCTTCTACTTGATCGGGACATGCTAAATATCGCAAATAACCGATTAAGATTTGCCGCGTATTCCAACCTTTGCCTTTGGTTGTACGGGCGGTTAGGGGTTGGAAACCGTTTAGTACTCCCGTCGTGTGCTATCCTAAGAATTAGGGCACGTTTCCCGAGCGAAGACGGTCAGTACAGAGGATTTCGCAGAGGATATTATCCTGACTAAGTCCTGACTAAGTCCCACATAAGAAGTGAAAAAATAAAAATTTGCCTATCTAAAAGACTTATTTGTTTTAACTTCGATAATTTTCAATCTACGTAGTTTCTCGGAAAAAGTTCTACCTTACAAATATGTCCATCTGTAAACTGACAACATACGGATGATTTTACGTAAAGGCCTCGTACTTCCTCCGTTATCTCTTGTAAGAGAAGGTGCATCTCATGTTTGTGACAATAGGGAGCTTGGGGGTTAAAAAAAAGTGTTGTTTCGTCCTTCCCGAGAATAGCATGGCCCGAAAATACAGGGTGTCGACAGTGGTTCTATGGGCGATTTGTAGTAGAATATGTTCTACCGTTTACAAGCTATGATTGTTGAAGTGTTTTACGGATGACCCCTTTATTCCAGTTTCTCACTTAAATTTAAGGGGTCATCCGTAAAACACTACAACAATCATAGCTTGTAAACTTACTCTAAGGGCAAAATGTCATCACCCATGGAACGGACTGTCTGTATGTAAACGTCTGTCTGTTAGCTCAGTGTCATCCCCCTACTAGGCGCGTACAGTAAGAGCGCCGCGGCCCGCACGCCTAGAGGGAAGGATAAACAGTCTACACCCGCTCTCTAATGACACTAGCCTATTTCGGTCTTAGCTACCTTTTTGGAACATCCTTTCATGATCCTATACTTTAACCAGGGAGGGGGATTGTTGCTCTAAGGTTAAATATACAATAATATAGGGGGAAAAGGGTGGGTAGGAATTTTTATCTCTTTCCCTAAATTCTAGCCTATTCATATACTCCCCCCTTCTCTCAGCTAGAAAACGAAATCTGTCACCCCCATCATTCTTTAGTTCATGTTCTATCATAGAGAATATAGAAAGGGAGTCGAATTCTGGGAATAGAAATATAAGTTAAAAACAATTTGTGACGAACAGTTCCGGGTAAGGTCGATTTGGCTGTGTAGAAGAAACACCCTTTCTGTAGCGAAACTAAAAGAGACTCCACGAAACCGCTTATTTGAGCTACCTTGGTCCTTGCCTTTACCATAGTCGAAGGCAAATTCGACTCCTTTTCTTAAATCTCTCTGTTTCCCTTTGGGGTATATGGACCCAAAACTACCTATACCTCTTCATGTTTTTTTTTTCTGTTAGGGAGGGGACATAAAATATTTCTATGGAAAGGAGACGGGCGTGCAGCGTGCACTAGTCACTGGACAGAAAGTGCTTTTGAACAGTTTTGTGTATCTTTTAAAAGCTGTCTTTCAACAAGTTTTTACAACAGTAATCAAAAGTGGATGGGAAATATAGGGAGAGGGCATTTGTCAGGGAGGGAAAGAACATCCGACGTCATTTTATACCTCAACTTAGGGGAGCGTTTGTAGGCGCTATACTGAAATTCCCCCGTTAGGGGGATGGAATCGAGGTAAGAGATATAAGCCTATGACGTGGCAAGAATGGGTTGCCCTCTCCCTATATCTTCGCTAATGTATTACTGCCGTTTCTTTTCGCCTTCTCTAAATATTTCTCTATAACAGAATTTCACATTCATTTGACATTTTCGAAGTAATAGGCGAGAACTCTACCCCCTCCTGAGAGAAAAATCTTCCTTACAGACCACGGAGCTGTATTGTAGATACAATACAGTTAGAGAGCTGCATGGAAACGGTAAATAGGGTAACCCTACTCTCTGGGGTAACCACCGAAAACCGTGGCAATGGATGGCTTTTTTTAGTAATATCACATATTCGGATCGGGAATGGACGGATATAACCAATATGGAATGGAAGTGGTTAAATTGATATACATTTTACTTTGGAAATGGTTGGTAAATGGATAGAACCAGTTCTATGGATCATCTTAAAATTCTAAAAAGACTGATAAATTGTTTGGCCACACAGTAATGTCAGCTCTCTGCCTTTGACTGTATTAGACTATATATGGCAATCTAAGATAGGTGCCACTACTACTCATCTCACTTTGTTTGTTGCAGCCTAGTTACAAGCTACCTTAGCTAAAATTACCGTCTTCCATTGTGAGTTTTCGCGCCAAATTGTCGGAATAAATATTTTGGGAAGCGACTTACGCTACTTGGCGAAGGGCGAGCAAGAGTCCCTCAGTCCAGTCAGATTTTTCTACAGTTATTTATAGCCCCTCCCCTCTTTTTTCACTAAAATTCCGAATGAAGACCCGATATTGCAGTGGTAATTTTGGGCCAAACCAAGACGCTCAAGGGTTATATTCTTTCGAACTCTATGGTATGGAAATAGTTTTCTGATCTTGTTCATTTCGGTAATGGTTGGAAATGCATTAACGTTTCTTAATTAGGAATGCGAATGGTTAGTATTTGTAAAACACCGATGGAATTGGTAAACAAAAATGGTATGGAAATGGTAACGTTTGAAACTGAAATGCAGCTCTCTACTGAGGGTTGCGTACCCCAATTTCCACTTGGAAAAAGTCTACTGTAAAAGGCGATTTTAAAAAATTACGTTTCACCAGGTGCGCGTGCCAAAACGAGGGAGTGAAAAAATGCTTTCCATCTATGCTCCCCCCTACAAATATTGTATACGGGACTTTTTAAAATTGCTTATTTACACTAGAGAGCTGCATTTCAGTTTCAAACATTACCATTTCCATACCATTTTTGTTCATATTTTTGTTTACCAATTCCATCCATTGATTTCATCAACTTCTCCATCCGTTACCGATCGGTGTTTTCAAAATACTAACCATTCGGATTCCTAATTAAGAAACGTTAATGCATTTCCAACCATTACCGAAATGAACAAGATCAGAAAACTATTTCCATACCATAGAGTTCGAAAGAATATAACCCTTGAGCGTCTTGGTTTGGCCCAAAATTACCACTGCAATATCGGGTCTTCATTCGGAATTTTAGTGAAAAAAGAGGGGAGGGGCTATAAATAACTGTAGAAAAATCTGACTGGACTGAGGGACTCTTGCTCGCCCTTCGCCAAGTAGCGTAAGTCGCTTCCCAAAATATTTATAACGACAACTTGGCGCGAAAACTCACAATGGACTGATTGACAGCTATAATAGCCGTGAATCTCGTGTGCTAAAGTAATAAGAGGATGAGATAGAAGACGGTACTTTTAGCTAAGGTAGCTTGTAACTAGGCTGCAACAAACCAAGTGAGATGAGTAGTAGTGGCACCTATCTTAGATTGCCATATATAGTCTAATACAGTCAAAGGCAGAGAGCTGCCATTACTCAGTGGCCAAACATTTTTCAGTCTTTTTAGAATTTTAGGATGTTCCATAGAACTGGTTTTATCCATTTACCAACCATTTCCAAAGTAAAATGTATATCAATTTAACCACTTCCATTCCATATTTGTTTTTTTCAGGTCATTCCCGATCCCAACATGTGATATTAGCAGAAAAACCATCCATTCCCACGGTTTTCCATGGTTACCACGGTAAATGGCAATTTATCCCATTTACCGTTTCCATGCAGCTCTCTAATTTACATCATTCCACCCCAAACCTTTTATACGTTCCAAAAAAAAAACTTACTTGTTGTAGGTGTCTTTTTTGAAGAAGAGTATTTTGGCATGTCTCATGAACATTGCAATCTTTCCATACATATTACCAGATAAAGGAATGCTGGAGGCAACAATAAGGTTCCCAGAGTATAACCCATTTATTACTGGTTGGGTTGACCATTTTCCCTTATTAACAATAGTAATTATTTATTAATTTACTAAAACATATAATAGAAGTTAGTACATATATTTGAAAATACCTTGGTATGATTTTGGTTTCTACTGGTGATACCAGTACAACACCATGTAACAAGTATAGCTGTACCCATATACTTTGAAGTGTATCTAATAGGTTCATCACAATTACGGCACACTGTACCATAAGCTTTCTCTAGAACTTCCATAAGTGTTGGTAAGTGAACTAGAGCCATCTCACTTCTAACAACTGTCTCAGCTGTTTCCAAAGGTTTAGACTTGGGCTAAAAATACTTAATTATTCAACAAATTGAATTCAAATACTCTATAATTATCATTTTTATACCTGTTCTGCTGGATCGATTATTAAGGAATCATACTCGTCTCTATCTGGAAAATCACCAAACTCTGATGGCATCTAAAGAAAAATTATATTCAATATTATGAATATAAATTATGTTATTTGAAATATTTTTGGTTAAAATTACCTTTTCATCATCATCATCATCATCTACCTCTCCCCCATCAGTAAATGTATTGGTGAAATTTAATATATTTTCATCTTCCTCTCTGTAAATGAAATGTTGTAAAATTTTTAAATTCAATTAGTAACCTGTCATACTTACTCCACATTTTCTAAACCCTGAGCCATTTCATGTTCTTCTTCAGAAGCTAAACGGTTTTTGTCTTCTATCTCCAATTGAGTGGCACTGACGTCACTATCCTTGCTAATTAGTTGTGGAATAGAATTGGTTACTTTTATGATATTTTAATTTTATTGAGGGACACGAATATGTGAAACATATTGAAGAACCCACATAGGTGAAATATCCAGATCACTAAAGCTCATTCTTAGTCTTTTGTGGCTTTTGGCAAGAGCAACTGGTGTAGAAAACTGACGGTTTAGTGGAGGTGTAAACTCTTCCTGGAGTTTTTCCGGTGTGTCTACGTCCGACTCTAAAGCTAGCCCATATTTCAGATGCGGGGGTAATTCTGATTTTTATGAATATTTTCAATAATCAAATATAAAATATGTATACAAATAACAAACTTAAAAGCTAAAATTAGACCTAAACTTACTTTCCGGTGTTCTTTTCCGGGAATATTGCACAGGGTTAATAATGGAAAAGTCAGTTTCTGTGCCACTGTCCATTTTCGATATTTTGTCCGTTTGAGTCCCAATGCTTGCTAAGGTTACCTTGACTGTGCAGTCAGAGCTCCCAGCTTTTTCTGTCCATTTTTTTAATAATAACAAAGCGAACGACTCATTTGATAAATTTAATTTTAAACGTTCAGCTCTAAACAGTGGAAAAGCATCTCCTATGCTGAGCCTGTTCTGTGTGCCTATCGAAAAATAATAGATTAAAAATAACTACTTATACTAATCACTAAAAATTCATACTTACATTTGTTTGCCATTCGTCTATTATAAATAGCGTAAAAAAACTTTGGTGGATACACGCCAGATGTTAACCATACATACAAAATTACAAATACAAGCCCGTAAAAATTGACAAAGGCTTAATATTAAAAACCGTCCGAAAAACACTCGTCGCCGGCCTGCCCGCCTACAAATTCCGCTATAAACTCGTAAGAAAAAACCGTGTCAACCGTCCGTTGGACGTTGCGCGAGATTTGAAATTGGGAACGAAACAACAAGAACCATTGAAACACACATAAAATGGACCCTTTACGCTGCTCTAAAACCCCACAAAATATAGTTACCGTTACCAGTCCATCTATGAAACTTTTGGCCAATCAGAGATCAAGGCCAGAGGCATGCACGTATAAATCCCGCCTCTCCAACTGCGCTTCGCGCGCCATCTAGTTACAATTGTCCCCATTTTCTAGCGACCGCGCTATGCTTAAATCCTATCACTTTAATCAGTAACGAAAGGGAAGGACAGTACACACTAAGCGGTCGTCGGGCCTAGAGTAATTATAGACCGAGTAGCGCCGATTGGTGAAATTCGACGTCACAGATCAAAGGTTTCATCTACGGCGGTGCACGCATTTTGTTTCGCGTGTACGTGAATAGATGGCGTTATACACTCCCTCCATCAGTTCGGAACTGCAGAACTGATTTGATACGAACCAACAAGTGGTAAACCGGAACTGCCCGCGAGTTTTAAACGTGTTAAAAACCGTTTATGACATCATTGTATTTTGTTATGGAGATAATAAAGCTTTATTGCGATAAAATTGTGTCATTTGTTCAAAACAAAGCCATGGTAGGTGTTAAGCAACGAAAGTGTGCTGTATTGCACTGCAGCAACAGAACGGATTCAGGGATACCAATGTATCGGATACCAAGAACCCCCGATATCAATAGGAAGTGGCTTTTGTTTCTTGGTCGGCCAACCAATAAACCATTGACTAACCTCAGTGTTTGTAAGGTACGAATAGAAGTACAGCAATAATTCTCAAATATTTATTAAATATCCTTCATGTGACAATAATTTATTATTATTACTATAATGGCGTTTATAACAATAGGATCATTTTGCAACCACCGCCTTTGGTGTGAAAGGACAGAAGTTACCGTTGGCCATTCCTACAATTGCTTCCCGATTCCAGCGACGTATATCTGTGATCCCTTCTCACAGCAATACACTCTCCTGTATAACGGTAAGACACATGTTACTATTATTGTCGCGACGCACTATTCGATAGGCTCAAATTAGCAGCTCTTACTGCAATCATAGCAAGATGTCCCAATTACATCCACCCAGCCTCATAGTCGTACAGTCGATTCGATGTAATACTAGTTGCCTTAATAGGTATCACTGTCTAATAATGGTATATCATATTGGTATCCATAGCGTGCCACGAGCGATACACCTATGTGTAACACAACGAATCAAGACAATGATCCTGAAGGTGCCAATGTATCTATCAATATCAGGGATCAAGATGTTGAAACTAACGCTACCCAACAGCTAATCCAAGCCCATGAATCAACGTTAAGTGTTACAATGTGTCAAACATCATCAAATAGTACATTAACTCAAGCGACACAAACACTTCACCCAGATGATTCTATGGCACATAAGCTAACCCAAACCGTAGATGCCACACACAACACACGCAATGACAGCGATGAGGTGCTTGTATCGCATTTAACTATTCAACGGTTATCGAACGAGAATAAGGAACTCGTAAAGACAATTCAACGCCTTAACGCGTACAAACTAGCTTGGGAGAAGCTTTTCACTGAAGATCAGATAAAACGTGTAGTGGACATCACACGTAATTGCCAGTGGTCAGCTCAAACCAAGTGTGAATCCTTGTCTTTACTTCATAATGTTGGCAACAAAGGTTATCAGTATCTTAGACACCGTGGATTCCCATTACCCGCAATTAGAACATTGCAAAAGTCCATTGAAGTGTTCCAGGCACCTCCTGGAATTCAAGACGATGCACTGAATATCCTTAAAACCCATGTAATAAGTCTAACAGACATGCAACGGAAAGTGGTCATACTGGTGGACGAGATCCAGATTAGGCAAGCGCTTGAATACGATGCTGGGCTGAAACAAGTAATTGGTAACGCAACCCTTCCAGGAGACAACAAGGCTACCCATGCTGCTGTGATAATGGTACGCTCCGCTAGTCAAAAGTGGAAATATATTTTGGCGTACCACCTAACAGGAAACAGTGTCAATGGACGAGATCAAACACAATTAATCATGGACTGTATCAAAGCTCTTGACAATATTGGCCTGCAAGTGGTTTCACTAGTGAGTGACATGGGTCCCAACAACCTTAGAAGTTTAAATCTTATGGGGATCAAGGTTAATGCACATGAGAGACGAAACACATTTCCTCACCCGTGCAAACCAAGTAAAGACATTTATGTGATGGCTGATCCACCCCATGTGTTCAAGAATATTAGAACAGCGCTCTTGAACAACACCATGAAAATACCACCCGATATTGTAGCTCAATATGACCTTCCAAGTGACACCGTTGATGTGAAGTACATAAGGGAACTTGTGAACCTGCAATCAACGTCTGAATTAAAATTGGCACCAAAACTGACCGCGACACATGTAAATCCATCGCATTACCAAAAAATGAGGGTTCCACTTGCGCAAGACGTCTTAAGTAGCTCCACAGCTGCGGCCTTGGAAACACTTGTGCAGGTAAATAGGCTTGACCAAGCTGCGAAGACAACTGCTTGGTTCTGCCGTTTGATGTGCAATTGGTTTGCAATCATGCGAGGTTGTTGCAAGAGCAAGGCCTTAAATGTAGAGAGAAGACGTCTGCTACAAGAAGTAATGTCCATCATTGAACGCATACAAATCGGGCGTTCTTGGAAACCGTGTCAGACAGGGTTAATAATGTCAACAATATCAATACTTCACTTAGACGAGTACCTAAGACAGGATGGGTTTACATATATCATGCCAGGACGATTCAATCAAAACGCCTTAGAGAGTTTGTTCGGTCGTATACGTGACAGAGGAAATAGATACCCTACAGCAAAGGCATTTAGACAGCGATTACGAATATTGCTTATTAAACAACTGCAGGAATATATCTCACCAGACATTTTGACTACCATAGTAAAACCACCAGTGTCTCGTAGACATTGCAACCTTCATGAGCCTTTGGAACGTGATAGTGTCACAGTACCCTCTGACAATAATGTGAGTTGTAATGCAACGGATACCATGTTTGCCTGCAATGTCGTTGAAGAACTACATCCTGTCCTGCATATGCCTGATACAGAACGCATTCCAGATGCTCAGCGTGAATTACTGGAAGTCTTTGAAAGATACCAAGAGGCGGATGACTCGCATCAATTACCTGATCCCGATAACGCATTCCTCCAAGTAGACGTCATGGAAGGTGATATTTCGCCTGAGGATGAATGTTACTTAAGTAGATCATATGATATGCACGCGTGTAATGGTCCTGATAGCCTGGGATTTATTGTTGACACTCTAGGGCTTACTAGCACTAACCCAATAGATATACCTGTAACATTAGACAGTATGTCAGTCTACTATCTAGCAGGCTACATTTGCTTTTCACTTGAAAACAAGGTGTGTTGTCAATGTTTCGATAGCATTTGCGACCCCCAATCTAACCATACCCTGCATCCTGATGCAATTCATGCTGGAAACAAAGCTTTCGGAAACCTCAAACAGCCATCAACGTTATTCCTCAAGTTTATTACGTCCTGCGAAGAATGTTTGAGGGAGAAACATTTAGATAACCTAGATACAGTAACCGATCCTTTTAATGTATTTTCCAAGTCAGTTCATGACTATACAGACAGGTACAGACACATCTTTCGCGAGTGTTGCAGTGTAAGATCGAAGGCAATAGCGAAATATGTACGTACCCGTGTTCATATACGAGCGAAGCATGTAACGAAAACGCTCAAAGGTGTACCTATTCTTCACTACACGAATAAATAGTATATACATAAACACATTGTTGGTGTACTCAGTTAATGGATAAAATACATTTACATATATATACATACCTTCATGTTACCTACCATTGCCGCCTATATTACCCGTTGCCTTGCCTTAGCTTAAACGTTAACGTACTTTTTCCTATTACATGAAACAAAAGCAGACGACATATGGATTGTGGGATTTAGATCGTTTCAAATCAGTTCTGCAGTTCCGAACTGATGGAGGGAGTGTATAACGCCATCTATTCACGTACACGCGAAACAAAATGCGTGCACCGCCGTAGATGAAACCTTTGATCTGTGACGTCGAATTTCACCAATCGGCGCTACTCGGTCTATAATTACTCTAGTCGGGCCCTGCGGAGTCACTGGTGACGAGCCCACTCTAAAAACCCCTTAATTCTCACCCTTGGGAACTCAGCTTTTCCTGTTTGAAGCAGACAACGTACGACTTAATATTTTCTAGCCCTCACGGGATTGGCTGATTTGGCTCTATCCCTAAAGAGGTTTTTATCGGCTGGTAGGTAAGTGCGCTAAAATCTAGACCCATTGCTAAGCCTAACAAATTTTAAAAAAATTAATTTTCATTGAAAAAACTGTTTGAAAAATCAGAAAAAATTAGAGACTTCATATTTAATTGAAACGAACCAGGGAAAAATAATACACGGCGCTAAGATTTTCAGCTGAGAGTCTCCCTTTAATGATTCAATCGGTTTTTCTCTTAGGCGTGGTTATACTTTTGGGATATGCCAACAACAATAACAGTATTTCTAATGTTGTTAATTTCAATAAGGACTGCTACTTCATGGAGTAAATTTTATATGTTTATTTAAAATTTAAAATTTTAAACTTTGGGAGCTTTCGGACCGCGGTCCTTCCTCAGCCAATTTTTAAAATAACAGTATGTTTAATTTTAAATTATGTTTTACTGAAGTATTAAGGTCGATAAATACAATAGGGTGTGGTTGTTGCATTCAATTATAACATAGTTCATACAAAATTCCCAAAAACCGATTTGCCTGAAAGTTTTAGTTTTGCCAAAGTACTTTCGATTAATTTCTTCACATTATTTTTTAAAATCTAAAACAACGGACTTGACAACTGAATTTAATAGCCAAAGAAATACATCTCTGCACACCGAACATTTGTTACTTGAAATATGGTTATACGTTCTGCTAAAGTTTATTTTGTCCATGGCCAGATTTTAGTAATAATTTTTTTCAAAAACAAAAAAAGATTTTAATGTGATTTTCTAAAAACAATAATATATTTTAATCTGATTTTCAAAAACAAAAATAGATTTTAATATGATTTTCAAAAATAAAAATATATTTTAATCTAATTTTCAAAAATGAAAATATATTTTAATCTGATTTTCAAAACAGAAAAATAGGTTTTACTCTGATTTTCCAAGATAGAAATACGGATTTCTCCAATTTTTCAAGATAGAAATATTTTTCCAAACAGACTATAATGCTCGTTTAGTTTTTGCTCAAAACTAATTTCCTCAATATTTCCAGGTTCATACGAATCCTCTAGAATTGTACCGCTTTCAAGGCTCGGATATTGAATTGAACATACATGATTGCGTAAGTAACAACCAACCCCGAAAAAGACAAACTCTTATTTATAACATGACAGTCTCCGTCACTCAAATAGAAATTTGACGAATCTAGCTGCGCAAGAAGTAATTGAATTTCCAAGCCCTTACCATTCGCGATGGCTTCGTTTAATTGGTTAGCCGCTAAAGAAGCGCACTGAATCGATTGACCTTTGAGCCAATAACAATCAAAAACCATGTAAGAACAATATCACGAGTGTAACTAACGAAGCAGTACACGAGGGCGTAAAAAATGTTATTGGTTGAGTTAACGTAAATGATCATTGAGGTTACATTAAGCGAGACGAAGTTAAAGTTGTCATTGATCTTATCCACAAACTTTGAAATGTCCCTTATTTTTTCTGATTAAACTTAACTGACTGGATGCGTGCAGATTATAATCGACTTTACTTATCAGTGTTTGAACTTCCTTCATAAGCGCTTCGGTTAATTTTATCGAAATTGCGTAAGGCAAGGACACTAATGAAGTTACGGTAATAGACGTGATCGGACAGAATAAGACCTAACTTGCAGCCGCTAGATTATATGCCATTGAAGATACCCTCGAGAGACGTCGCAACCCAGGCATAGAAATTTCAATAGTGATAGTGGTTGCGGTTCACTATCGGTAAAGTTATTCATTAGTATTCTTACATTGATCGTTTGCAAAATTGACAAAATTGCCAGTAACACGGCGTATCCAATTACGCAGATCATTATCATCTTATATATTTGTTTCAAAGCGGAATGCGAAACGGGGTTGACGGAGAGTAGCTGGTCTTTCAAATTGGAGATGGTATAGTGGATTTTCTTCCAGTTGGTGAGGACATGGTACAGCGTGAAAATATGTAAGTTTCATTGATGACGAAACCATACTGTTCACCATACACAGAATTATGAGCGAAAAAATATCGCAAAAGTGCCACAATTATAAACAGGATGTATAAGATAGAGAAAACAATCCATGACTTGGTTAAAAAAGCGACCACCTTCATGGGTACCCGTACAAAAATTTACGGCTGCATTTTGCTGTTATTTAGATTTTTTAGAATCTGCAATATATTGCAAATAAACTAGAATATTCTGGAAAAATACTGGAATATACCTGAAAAAGGTTCATCTTCAGACAAAATTAAGATGCATTCCAGAGAGCAATGCAGAACATTTTAGACGTTTTGCAGAAAAATTATCTTCCGTTGGAAAACTCAGTACAGCAGTATACAAAATTTAGCTACTCTAGAGTCATAAAATAGCTACCTTACAGCTAGAAAACAGAAGGGAAATAGTAACTACCGTAAGAAATCAGGATGTTGGTAGGCTCATTACAGGTACTGTACCTTCCAGATATATTGTATGCATGTTACAGTGAGAAATTGCTAAGTTTGTAGGATAATGGCAGGCGGGTTTCGGATACTTTTTAGGATAATTGCAGGCGCGTTTCATATACTTTGTAGGAAAATTGCAGGCGCGTTTATGATACTTTATTGGATCATTGCAGGCACGTTTCAGATACTTTGTAGGATAATTGCAGGTGATTTTCAGATAATTTTTAGGATAATTGCAGGCGCATTTCAGATACTTTTCAGGATAATTTCAGGAGCGTTTCATATACTTTGTAGGAAAATTGCAGGCGTGTTTCATATACTTTGTAGGAAAATTGGAGGCGTGTTTCAGGTACTTTTCAGGATCATTGCAGGCGCGTTTCAGGTACTTTTTAGGATAATTGCAGGCGCTTTTCATATACTTTGTAGGCAAATTGCAGTCGCGTTTCAGATACTTTTCAGAATCATTATTGGCGCGTTTCAGATGCTTTGTAGGATCATTGCAGGTGCTTTTCAGATATTTTTTAGGATCATTGCAGCCGAATTTCAGATACTTTGTAGGATAATTACAGGCGCGTTTCAGATACTTTGCAGGGTCATTGCATCTGCGTTTCAGATATTTTTAGGATAATTGCAGGAGCATTTCATTTTCTTTGTGAGATAATTGCAGGCGCGTTTCAAATACTTTGCAGGGTCATTGCTGCTGCGTTTCAGATACTTTGTAGGATAATTGCAGCCGCGTTTCAGATACTTTTTAGGATAATTGCAGGCGCTTGTCATATACTTTGTAGGATAATTACAGGCGCGTTTCAGATACTTTGTAGGATAATTGCAGGTGATTTTCAGATAATTTTTAGGATAATTGCAGGCGCATTTCAGATACTTTTCAGGATAATTTCAGGAGCGTTTCATATACTTTGTAGGAAAATTGCAGGTGTGTTTCAGGTACTTTTCAGGATCATTGCAGGCGCGTTTCAGGTACTTTTTAGGATAATTGCAGGCGCTTTTCATATACTTTGTAGGCAAATTGCAGTCGCGTTTCAGATACTTTTCAGGATCATTATTGGCGCGTTTCAGATGCTTTGTAGGATCATTGCAGGTGCTTTTCAGATAATTTTTAGGATCATTGCAGCCGAATTTCAGATACTTTGTAGGATAATTACAGGCGCGTTTCAGATACTTTGTAGGATAATTGCAGGTACTTTTCAGATATTTTTAGGATAATTGCAGGAGCATTTCATATACTTTGTAGGATAATTGCAGGCGCTTTTCATATACTTTGTAGGATAATTGCAGGCGCTTTTCATATACTTTGTAGGAAAATTGCAGGCGCTTTTCATATACTTTTCAGGATCATTGCAGGCGCGTTTCAGATACTTTTTAGGATCATTGCAGGCGTATTTCGGATACTTTGTAGGATAATTGCAGGTGCGTTTCAGATACTTTGTAGGATCATTGCAGCCGCGTTTCAGATACTTCGCAGGATCATTGCAGGTGCATTTCAGATACTCTGTAGGATAATTGCAGGCGCGTTTCAGATTCTTTGCAGGATCATTGCAGGCTCTTTTCATATACTTTGTAGGATAATTGCAGGTGCGTTTCAGATACTTTGTAGGATCATTGCAGCCGCGTTTCAGATACTTCGCAGGATCATTGCAGGAGCATTTCAGATACTCTGTAGGATAATTGCAGGTGCGTTTCAGATACTTTGCAGGGTCATTGCAGCCGCGTTTCAGATTCTTTGTAGGATCATTGCAGGTGCGATTTAGATACTTTGTGGAATAATATCAGATGCGTTTCAGATACTTCGCAGGATCATTGCAGGTGCATTTCAGATACTTCGCAGGATCATTGCAGGTCCATTTCAGATACTTCGCAGGATCATTGCAGGTGCATTTCAGATACTTCGCAGGATCATTGCAGGTGCATTTCAGATACTTCGCAGGATCATTGCAGGTGCATTTCAGATACTTCGCAGGATCATTGCAGGTGCATTTCAGATACTTCGCAGGATCATTGCAGGTGCATTTCAGATACTTTGTAGTATAATTGCAGGTGCATTTCTGATTCTTTGCAGGATCATTGCAGGCGCGTTTCAGATGCTTTGCAGGGTCATTGCGGGTTTTCCTATCAATTATTGTGAATCAGTCGCCTTATATACCCTAAATTTCCAAAAAAAATTAAAGAGGCTTACGTTTGAGTTCAAACGTCAACAATAGCTATGTTTAAAATTATTTTAGGAATAAAGTTCCTTAAAACGATTTAACTAGAATTAAGGTAAATTAATGACAATTAAATTAATAAATATCAATTATATTTTTTTAATATTTAAAAATAGCCTCTAAATTGCGTCTCGACTTGGAGAGGTTTATTTTGGATTCCCAACTTGTACTCATCCCTTACAAAAATATTAAGCTGTAATTTATCTGAATACACGCTTTTCTGACTTGCTAAAGTAATATCTGAGACGGTCCAACTGTTTAGGTACATGTACAAGTTCTTACCACATCTAGCTAAAAAGGTATTTTCGTCTATCTAACATCCACAACATACACACTCACAGAACATAATCGAAAAAGTCTTTAAAACTTGTAGCTAAAAACCGATTATAACTGAAGGGAAGGGTCCCGACAGGCTTGTTTTACGTCTATTCGCAACCAGGAAAACTGCTGTAGACTTATATGATAGCGCTAAAGTACTTTGGTTCGCAATTTCCTTCACATTTCGAGCGCCATGTTGATAGCAAAAGCGTATAGAAAACCATAAAGTGAAGGTCAGTAACTTATCTTAGGCTTTGGCTTTGGTTAACATGTAAAATGAGAAGCTCGCGGGATCTAAGTAAGCTCCTCCGATTAAACAACCAATCACCTTCCTCTTGCATCCGAATCGTAGGCAGACGTCATACTCAAGCAAGAAATAGTTTTGCGACGCTAGCGGCGCCGGCTACTTCAGGGCAAAAATAGAAACACTTAAATATCGTCTGCTTTTTTTAAACAACCCCGGAACGGGAGTCGGGAGCGCTTCGGGTCTTCGCCTCTTCGGTCACCGCGTTAACGCCACGGCACGCTAAGTCAGGCGGCAAGGCCTAAAGTACCCCGACTTTTTTCCTAACTTCCCAAGGTGATAATTTAATTGTTATATAAATATTTAAAGTAGACTAGTTTACTAAGTTTAGTTTAGAATATGTAGTTGTCGTGGTAGTTCTTTTAATGATACAAATATTATAAAGCCGTTATTATTATTATTCGTTTTTGAAATGCCTCGGAAACAAACCACAGAGCAGATTGCTCTTTTAGCTTTAAAGCCAAAAAACCAAAGTACGCAATACAATTTTTATGTGAAAGAATGCCGTACTTTGGGTGTACAAACGATCATAAATATACCCATTCCTAAACTAAATAAGGACATATCAATTCAAACGGAAACCGATAAGAAAGTTGTTTCTCCAACTACCGAAATTGGACGGCACACTCGTCTTTAGGCCTAATAATAATAACTCCTACGAAATTTAGTGGAGCTATATTTTGTAGCCAACTCACTCATGTACCTTGTGTAACACTACGCGAATTTAATCTTCCGCCACGACGAAGCGGCATCGTACCGGCTCTAACGAGGAGGGGGGTCGGAACAACGCGATAGAGAGGGGGCTCCTACTTTTACACGTTCAGCCCAGGCGGTAAAGACCTTCACTTTATGGTTTTCTATACGCTTTTGTTGATAGTAGATCTTGTCTTAGTCGGTGAAGTTGGACTGCAAAAACCGAGTGTATTCAATTCTCGAGTCATTCTCGAACTAGCTCTCAGTAAGTCTCTAGAATTACGAAGTATAGGCAGTGTCATACTTATTGAAACATATCTGACAAACTTTTGATAACTGTATATACAATACTGGCCCTTTTATGACCAAAAATGTTTCAATTTTCTATCTTTTATGGTGGTTTAAATATTTTTAGGATCGAGACGTGACAGTATTAGATCAAAAGATCTTATTGAGATGAATGAGTAAAGCTTTTTTAAGATGCCTTTTTAGGCCTAACCAATTGTTGATTCAAAGTTTAGGAAAATAAAAGCAGTAATATTAATGCCTAACAGAAGCAGATAAAAAGTTATGGAGCGCTCGAAGTTGACTTCCCGTACAAAAATTTTAAGCTGTAATTCATCTGCATACGCGCTTTTTTATCGCTACCACGCTGTAACCATTAAGGCTACATTTCTGCAGCTCAAAAAACGGGAAAATTTCACAGCAATTCCAGAACTGCAAATTGACTGCCGTTTCTACATTTTCTGTTTGTTAACTGCTAACTGTCCACCTGGCAGAAATATGCAGCGCAATTCTGCAAACGCTATGCAAAAGTAGAAATATCAGCTGTTAGTTTAAAACTGTAATTTGACCGTTTTTATAGATATGTTACAGGTCTGCGAAAGTGATGGAAAAGTAGAAATCCAGCTGCTAATTTAGAACTGTAATTTGACCGTTTTAATAGACATGTTACAGGTCTGCAAAAGTGATAGAAAAGTAGAAATACAGTTGCTAATTTAAAACTGAAATTTGACCACATTTATAGACATGTTACAGGTCTGCAAAAGTGATGGAAAAGTAGAAATCCTACTGCTAATTTAAAACTGCAATTCTACCACATTTATAGACATGTTACAGATCTGCAAAAGTGATGGAAAAGTAGAAATGCAGCTGCCAATTTAGAACTGTAATTTGACCATTTTATAGACATGTTACAGGTCTGCAAAAGTGATAGAAAAGTAGAAATCCAGCGGCTAATTTAAAACTGCAATTTGACCACATTTATGGGCATTTTACAGGTCTGAAAGAGTGATTGAAAAGTAGAAATCTAGCTGCTAATTTAAAACTGCAATTTGACTACATTTAAAGACATGTTACAGGTCTGCAAAAGTGATGGAACAGTAGAAATACAGCTGCCAATTTAAAACTTTAATTTGACCTAAATTGACCATTTTTATAGACATGTTACAGGTCTGCAAAAATGATGGAAAGGTAGAAATTCAGCTACCAACTTAAAACTGTAATTTAACCACATTTAGAGAGATATTGCAGGTATTCTAAAGTAGGAAATTCTACTTTTGAATACGTGCAATATGTCTATAAATGTGGAATAGTTACAGTTTTAAATAGGCAGCTGATTTCTACTTTTCCATCACTTTTTCAGACTTGTAACATGCCTATAAATAGGGTCAAATTACAGTTTTAAATTGGCAGCTGGATTTCTACTTTTCCATCACTTTTTCAGACTTGTAACATGTCTATAAATATGGTCAAATTACAGTTTTAAATTGGCAGCTGGATTTCTACTTTTCCATCACTTTTTCAGACTTGTAACATGTCTATACATGTAGTCAAATTACAGTTTTAAACTAGCATCTGGTATTTCTACTTTTCTATCACTTTTGCACACCTGTAACATGTCTATAAAAATGGTCAAATTACAGTTTTAAATTGGCAGCTGGATTTCTGCTTTTCCATCACTTTTGTAGACCTGTTACATGTCTATAAATGTGGTCAAATTGCAGTTTTAAATTGGCAGCTGAATATCTACTTTTCCATAAGTTTTGCAGACCTGTAACATGTCTATAAATGAGGTAAAATTACAGTTTTAAATTGGCATCTGGATTTCTACTTTTCCATCACATTTGCAAGCCTGTAACATGTCTAGAAATGTGGTCAAGTTGCAGTTTTAAACTAGCAGCTGGTATTTCTACTTTTTCATCACTTTTGCAAACCTGTAACATGTCAATAAATATAGTCAAATTGCAGTTTTAAATTGGCAGCTGGATTTCTACTTTTCCATCACTTTTGCAGATCTGTAACATGTCTATAACTGTGGTCAAATTACAGTTTTAAACTAGCAGCTGTTATTTCTACTTTTGCATCGCGTTTGCAAAATCGCGCTGCATATTTCTGCCAGTACAGACAATTAACAGATAATAAACAGAAAATGTAGAAACGGCAGACAATTTGCAGTTCTGGAATTGTTGTTAAATTTTCGCGTTTTTCGAGTTGCAGAAAATGTAGCCTTAATGTATACCTATTACAGCGTGGTAGCGATAAAAAAGCGCGTATGCAGATGAATTACAGCCTAAAATTTTTGTACGGGTAGTTTCATGACGAAGCCTCTCTTCAATGTGACACAAAGTTACAATGTGGCTAAAAAACGAAACTTCAATTTCTTAAAGGTTCTTCTTTGAGTTATCGATTGGTTGGTTTTTAGGGTGTGCTCTTTTGGCAGTGTTCTCTTAACATAAAAAATTATGAACTGAATACATATTTGCACGTACCGAGGAGAAAACGAACGACAGCACGCCCATCTGCACCAAAGCTGTTTAAAACCAGTGAGGACGTATGAGAAGGCAATTCAAAGATAGAAGGGAAAGGTAACTATAACGGTACAGCCCGATATTGCTTTGACGCGCACCTACTTCGGTACAAAGCCGAGGAGCTAGACGTCACGTGATCCGTTCAGAATATTGAGCTGTTAAAAATTAAATCATTTTAAAGGGACATTAGATTGATTAGAAACAAGAAACAAAGTTGATATTTCCTAGGCACGTAAGCACACACACACGAGAATCAACTAAGCCTCGGCCGTAATACTGGCCGAAAGCAGCCAAAAGTTTCTGAAACGTAAACAAAAATCTCTGATTTTTTCCCCCTCTGTTGCACCGATTGCGCATGTTTGACACCGAGCCACAGCACTGGTACCGGTTTTGGGGGGGGGGAGGACGGAGAATTTGGTCGGCCTCCTTCTCATCCGTACTCATTATTTAAAACGAATTAAATTGGTAAGAAGCTTTCGACTAAAAACTTATTTCTCTTTCCATTGGAAAGAGCGTGTAAAACAATGAAGTCTTATAATTGGAAACAGGGATAGATTTAATTTTAGAAGTAGGAATGGAGAATGATTAGTATTTACTTCAGTCCGACTCATAAAGCCCCTCCCTCAAACACGTAACTAAAAGTTTATATTATCTTATTGGCTCACTCACACTACGTTTTCATGACGTTGCTGACTGGGACGGCGAAAAATACGTAATTCATTTTTACCTCTGTTGCTATGACCCGCCTCTTCTTTCACCCCCCCCCGTCCCGTGGAAGGGGGGGAAGGACTTTTGACGAGCGCCCACATTACTCTGTTGTCCATTCCTACTTCTAAAATTAAATCTTCGCGAAATGCAGGATATCCCGTACGGCTTTTAGGTAATGTCGAACCCCTCGGTAGAAACAATAGGCTTTTATAATTTCTCCTTCTCACGCGCACGGATCCAAATTAAATAACATTAAGAGGCCCCCTAACGGCGTTTATGGGGCCCCAAAGTGAAACGAAAAGTAGGATATAGCCTGTGCCGCCTACCCCACTGATTATCCGCTTATGGTTTCATCAAATTCCACTCAATAAAAGGATAGAGAAAGATACACGAAAATGCCGAAACGTTCAAAGTGAGAACTCTCCAGCTAAATTGCCTAAGACGCGTAATTTTAGCCTTTGGTGTGTTTGCACCGTAATTCTTCTCGCCGGTGATATAAATTTAAATCCTGGTCCAGCCAGAAAAATTCCGTGTAAGATTTGCTTAAAAGTTGCCCGTCGTAGCAAAAAAAGTATTCGTTGTCATGAGTGTGAAATCGATTTTCACTCAGATTGTGTCTATTCTAACAATTTAAAAAATTTCAAATTATCGTGCGATTCAAAATTTATTTGTTTTGACTGCGGGATGCCGAAAATCGACGATTCGTTTTTTGTTAATTCAAGTATGTCTCTCGAGGAAAATTCTCTTAATGGGATAAAAATTCCTAAGATGCAGGGTGTCAAAAAACTAAAATTTAGCGACGAAAAAAACTGGAATCCATATCCTTCTATTTGTCTAACGTTCGTAGTATTAGACAAAAATTGCGTGATCTCGACGTGGTAGCTCGCAATATGAATCCGGATATTTTTTTGTTAACTGAAACTTGGCTTGGTCCTGATATTTGCGATACTGAACTCTTCGAAAGTAATTACATTGTGTTTCGACGTGATCGTGCTACTAGGGGCGGTGGTGTCTTGCTAGCCATAAACCAAAGTTTATCTCCGGTTTTGCTGGATATTGACCCTGCTGTTCGTGTCTCTCCTGGTGGCATTGAAATTGAAGCTGTGTTTGCTTCTGCTAAGGCGGATGATAGATCAATCTTGATTGGTTGTCTTTATGTCCCTCCGCCGTGTATCCATGATTATGTAATAGGTGTTTGTGCCTTACTTAATAGTATCATTGATGAGATTAACAAACATGATATTTTCATCTTAATGGGAGACTTTAATATGGCTAGTCTTGGTCTTCCGAAACCAACCCCCGATTGCCTCTCATCACTTGACATGTTCGAATGTGTCTCAAATCTTGGTTTGCATCAAGTTGTCTCTGACAAGACGAGGAATAATAATACTCTTGACCTTGTGTATATTAATGAGAAAAGATTTATTAAGAATGTAGTCTCTGTGGATAACTTACCTGGTTGTGATCATAATGCTGTGACTGGTGAATTAATTTGTACAGTATCTCAGAATAAGGTGGTGCAGCGTTCAAGTTTTGATTTTCGCAATGCTGATATTGTCTCGCTAAATGGACTTATAAGTCACGCTCCTTGGGACATGGTTTTTAATTTAGAAAATGACATTGACGAGGCCTGGGACAATTGGTTATCAATGTTTTCTGCTTGTCTTGATGATAGTATTCCTAAGATTACTTCTCGCCCTAAGCGAAAATCAAATCCTTGGATAACGGGTCAGATAATTCATTTAGCCAATGTGAAAAAAACACTATTTAAAAAACTCAAATCCAATTTCACCGAGTTTAATAGAGCTAGATTCAGGCGTCTGACAAATAAGATCAAGGAATTATCTCGTACTTCTTATGCGAATCATGTTAGGCAACTCTCTAATAATTTACGCTCTGAGCCTAAAAAATTTTGGAAATTTGTGGCCCTCAAATCGAAACTCCCAATTCCAAACTTTATGAAGAACAATGGGGATAGCATTACTGATTGTGCTATCATTGCTACTAAATTCAATGAGTACTTTTGTTCTTGTTTCTGTAAATCTGGCCCAATTCCTAACCCAGCTGACACTTTGTATGATCTTCCGCTACCAGTCGATGATGAGCTAAACTTATTGTTTACTCCATCTTTGGTTATCACTGCTATCAATAACCTGAAATGTAACTCTTCCCCTGGTCCAGATGGGATAACCCCAAAAATGTTACAGCTTTGTCGTGATAGTGTGTCGTATCCTCTGTCTGACTTTTTAAATTACTCGTTGAAAGTAGGCAGACTTCCGGCTGCTTGGAAAAGGGTTAATGTTGTCCCTCTACATAAGGGTTCTTCCTTAGACAGATCTGATATGGCGTCCTACCGTCCTATATCCTTATCCTCTGTTTTCTGTAAAATTATGGAATCAATTGTATCTGATTTCATTAATTCTAAATGTATTAAGCCTGGCGTGCTCCCTGAAAAGCAGTTTGGTTTTAGAAAGGGTTTCAGTTGCGTAACGCAGTTAGTCCAGGCTTTCCATTCATGGGCTTCTTTGTTGGACTTACGTGTACCATCTGATGTACATGTCATAATTTTTGACTGGAAAAAAGCCTTTGACTCTGTTCCTCATGATCGCCTCATTTTTAAGCTTTATGGTGTGGGTATTCGCGGTCCTATCCTAGCTTGGGTTGCTGATTTCTTAAGGAATCGTGAACGGAGAGTTGTCTTTCAAGGTGAGTTTTCGGGTTATCAACCTGTTACCTCTGGCGTACCCCAGGGATCAATATTGGGTCCTTTACTGTTTATTCTGTACGCCCTTGGTATTTCCCCTGATACTAACCTTTGGCAATACGCTGATGATTCCTTTCTCTCTCGAGCTGTGCGCTCTGTGTCGGACACTGTGTTACTTCAGAGAGATATAAATATAATCGTTGACTGGGGAATTAGAAATCTCTTGTCTCTAAATGTATCGAAATGTTCATATATCATTTTAACTAGACGTCGCAATGTATTAAATGTTGATTATTGTGTATCTAATCAAATCTTGCCTCGGGTCTTTAAATGTAAGTTACTTGGGATTTTTATTTCAAGTGATTTAAAATGGGCTGACCATGTCTTATATATTACCTCTAAAGCCAGGCGCTTGACTGGTTTAATTAATAGAACTTTTGGTCGTTCAAAAGCAGCTATTATAGGGTTTAAGGCTCTGGTAATTCCTGTTTTGGAATATGGGTCTGTGGTATGGTCTCCTCATTTACGAAAGGATATTGACAGTGTTGAACGGGTTTTGAGACATTTTACTTCTTATCAATTGAACCAGTCATGGTTTAATAATGTGCAAAATTGCAATAGAGTCCCTTACCGAAAAAAACCCTCTAAAAACCGTCTTCAGCCCAACCTAAGACGTGTTTTAGAGGTGGTATTTTCGGTAAGGGGTACAATATGGTGATCGTTTAAAGACACTGAATTTTTTACCTATGTATGCACTAAGACAGTTTTCTAGTCTCGTCTTTTTATACCGGGTAATCTACTGTCATTATACCTTTCCTTTACTAGATTATGTCATTATTAATGAAAGGCATGAAATTTTGACATTTGCCATTGGTAAAGCTAGGTGTGATGCACTTTTTCATTCATTTTTTTTTCGTGTCGTTAGGGATTGGAATTCTCTCCCAATTGACATAAGGTGTAGTAATACGCTAGCCTGTTTTAAATTTAAATTGTATCAAAAATTTTTAAATGACGATTGTATACTATAATTATTTTTATTCCTCTTCGATTTCATCTATTTAACTATGGTTTTACATGACTATTGGTTTTTATAATTTTCTTTGTTTTAATTTAATTTGTGTATTTTTTTTTCTTTTTTTTTTGTATTTGTCTGGGTCAACAAGCTCTGTACTGGGAGTTACTCCTTTTCTTGTTGGCCTCCAATTCATATATTGGGAAATAAAAATTATTATTATTATTATTATTATTAAACAGAAGTAATATAGAGGCACTCGATGATTATTGTTGCACCGATACTACCCAGATTTGGGGGAAACATAAACTAGATGCTAAATTGATGTATGACCCAGTGCCGTTGGACACACTCTGTCATGTAAAAGAAGCGCTAACAGTTCATCGGAAGCCTACAGAGGAAGAACTAAAGACTTTTAGGCCAAAGCTTATTGATAGTGCACCTCACTCGGCCCTTGCCTTGCTTAAGAAAGGGAGAATAACAGTTGAAAGAAAGGATCCACCCACAGATCTAATTAATTCAACAGTTGCAGAGCAGGATTTACCCGTAATGCCTTCCGAAGATGCAAATTTTCCTACAAGTGACATTTTAACTTTAGCTATGGATAGTAACGTTTTTCTAGATGAAGCTTCATCGCATGAGATAGTTTTTAAGTCAGACGCGCAAAAATTATTTTATGAAAGCAATGTTAAGGTCACGAAAGATCAAGCAATCCAAATTATGTTAGAAACTGAATTCCAAAGCGGAAGCACGAATTGGAATAAATATAGAAAATGCAGAATAACTGGATCCACGTGTTATGCTTTATACACTTATCAATTTAAAAATGAGAACTGGGCTAAAAAAATCGACACTCATTTAAAAGGATTTCTTTTTAAAGGAAATGCCATCACTAAATTTGGTATCGATAACGAGAAAAACGCCTTAGCTAAATATATTGAAATTTCAAACGCTGACGTAAAATCTGTGGGGATAGTTATTAATCCACTTATCCCTTGGTTATGATTCAGTCCTGATGGAATTGTTTTTGTTGCTAATGAGCCAAAATATTTAATTGAAATTAAATGTGTTTACGAGGCCCAAAATGATTCCCTAGATAATGCATTTGCCCGCGGTAAAATTAATTATTTAACGAAAGTAAATGATACTTTGGTTTTAAAAGAAAAGCACAGATATTATGGTCAAGTACAATTGGGAATGGCACTGTTAAATTTAAAAGAGTGTAATTTCATAGTTTATGGTGTGAAAGATAATGAGATTCTACAGATTAGTGTGAAGAGAGATGAAAAAATTATACCAAAACTTTTAAAAAAATTACATCTAGTGTATTTTAATTATCTATTGCCGAAAATTGCAGACAAATGAATTTACATGTATTGGTTAAAATTTATTCAAATTAAAATCGTTCTCCGCTCAATTCTTCTTCCTGATAATTCCCTTTTCTTCGAGCAACGTCATGGGTAAATTTTGAGATGGTACTACCAATTTTTTAAGTTTTTGTCTCTTCGCCGGTAAATCTAAATAATGCAAGTTGGAAAAGTTAATTGAAATATTAAAAAAAAAACGCTCCAATACAATATTCTCAGTTTAGAACTTTAAGATTTATAAATAGAGCATCGGCAAAGGCCTAAGTTACCTGGAAAGAAGAAATCTGTACGACGGAAATGAAGCCCACAAACACGCATATAATTGCTAATCTTTTTACCAATTTTCAATTTCTGTTGCCATTCGGATCTAAGATGTTTATCCTTTGGAAACAAATGCATTGAAAGACCTGGGATGCATTTCTTTTCCGATGAACTACAATACATTGAGGTACACAACAGAAGGACGGGGCCATGTTTTTCTAAGCTAAGAGAGACAAACTTAACTGCCTTAGGATAGTTTCGATAAATACCACTAGTCGGCGATACTGTCAGTGGCGGCTACGAATACTTCGATTGCAATTTTATAAATTGCTACGAAACCAAATAAAAAAGTAAACATATCATTATAAACTAGATTTTTCAAGGATTTATTTCGCATTTTAAGTATGTGGATAACGAAAATTATGTCACTAACACTTTAAGTTACAATGTAAATTTATTGTTGCGTATGGAAAAAGGTCCTTACGTTATAGAACTGGTAATCTCATTGTTAATCGATCTTATAGTCGCGCGCCAATCACGACGATGTGACTTAATGGCAAAGGCACTTTTAAGTCCTGGGGTAGGTTAAAGTCAAGCGTTTCTTTGACAGTGACAACAACAAATTTATAGCTTTTTATTAATGGGTTAGCATCGCTTATAGTTTGGCCAAACACAATACACCTGCGAAACTGAAAATGACCATAGTTATAAATATGTATTTAAAATTTTTAGTAAAATCACGGATTCAACTGTAACTTCTTGTTATTATCATTATACGTTGATTATAACATTGTGGGGAAAATATGGCAAGCAAGTGGCCTCGTATTTGTTCAACGGAAGTGAGATTTGTATTAAAAAAGGTTTTTCAAAAATTCACGTGTTACATCGTATGACCTTATTTTTAAACCAATGTTCAGGTTCCAATATGGCACCAATGGGATGTTAATGAAAGAAATGTAATTTTCAAAGGATATTTCGGCCGATACTACAACTCTCTATTTGCTCATTTAAACTGGAGGTGAGAAATTATCAAACATATGAGCGAATCTTTTTTTCAAAAAAACTGACCAATGGAGTGAATATTTTCCGAATAATCTTACCAATGGAGTGAGTCTTTTGTAAAATCATACGAATGGAGCAAATTTTTTGTAAAATCTTACGAATGGAGCGAATCTTTAGTAAAATCTTACGAATGGAGCGAATCTTTTGTAAAATGTTACTAATGGAGCAAAGCTTCGTAAAATCTGAGAAATGAAGCAAAGCTTTTGTTAAATCTTACGAATAGAGCGAATCTTTGTAAAATCTTACAAATGGCGCAAAGTTTTCGTAAAATCTTTCGAATGGAGCAAATCCTTCGCAAGTTTTTAAGAATGGAGCAAAGCTTTTGTAAAATCTTACGAATGGAGCAAATCTCTCGTAAAATCTTACAAATGGAGCAAATCTCTCGTAAAATCTTACGAATGGAGCAAATCCTTCGCAAAATCTTACGAATGGAGCAAATCTCTCGTAAAATCTTACGAATGGAGCAAATCCTTCGCAAAATCTTACGAATGGAGCAAATCCTTCGCAAGTTTTTACGAATGGAGCAAATCCTTCGCAAGTTTTTACGAATAGAGCAAAGCTTTTGTAAAATCTTACGAATGGAGCAAATCTCTCGTAAAATCTTACGAATGGAGCAAATCTCTCGTAAAATCTTACGAATGGAGCAAATCTCTCGTAAAATCTTACGAATGGAGCGAATCTTTAGTAAAATCTTACGAATGGAGCAAATCTCTCGTAAAACCTAACGAATGGAGCAAATCTCTCGTAAAATCTTACGAATGGAGCGAATCTTTAGTAAAATCTTTCGAATGGAGCCAATCTCTCGTAAAATCTTACGAATGGAGCAAAGCTTTTGTAAAATCTTGAGAAATGGAGCAAATCCTTCAGAAAATCTTACAAATGGCACAAAGCTTTCGTAAAATCGTACGAATGGAGCAAATCCTTCGCAAAATCTTACGAATAGAGCAAATATTTCGCATAATCTTACGAATTGAGCAAATCCTACGCCAAATCTTACGAATGGAGCAAATCTCTCGTAAAATCTTACGAATGGAGCAAATATCTCGTAAAATCTTACGAATGGAGCAAATCCTTCGCAAAATCTTACGAATGGAGCAAATCCTTCGCAAGTTTTTACGAATGGAGCAAATCCTTCGCAAGTTTTTACGAATAGAGCAAAGCTTTTGTAAAATCTTACGAATGGAGCAAATCTCTCGTAAAATCTTACGAATGGAGCAAATCTCTCGTAAAATCTTACGAATGGAGCGAATCTTTAGTAAAATCTTACGAATGGAGCAAATCTCTCGTAAAATCTTACGAATGGAGCAAATCTCTCGTAAAACCTAACGAATGGAGCAAATCTCTCGTAAAATCTTACGAATGGAGCGAATCTTTAGTAAAATCTTTCGAATGGAGCCAATCTCTCGTAAAATCTTACGAATGGAGCAAAGCTTTTGTAAAATCTTACGAATGGAGCAAAGCTTTTGTAAAATCTTACGAATGGAGCAAAGCTTTTGTAAAATCTTGAGAAATGGAGCAAATCCTTCAGAAAATCTTACAAATGGCACAAAGCTTTCGTAAAATCGTACGAATGGAGCAAATCCTTCGCAAAATCTTACGAATAGAGCAAATATTTCGCATAATCTTACGAATTGAGCAAATCCTACGCAAAATCTTACGAATGGAGCAAATATCTCGTAAAATCTTACGAATGGAGCCAATCCTTCGTAAAATCTTAGGAATGGAGCAAATCTCTCGTAAAATCTTACGAATGGAGCA
Organism: Phalangium opilio; assembly: GCA_019434445.1. Lineage (NCBI taxonomy): Eukaryota > Metazoa > Arthropoda > Arachnida > Opiliones > Phalangiidae > Phalangium > Phalangium opilio. Next base: position 49,793 of record JAEQBA010002033.1, on the reverse strand, counting down.
AATCCTTCGCAAAATCTTACGAATGGAGCAAATCCTTCGCAAGTTTTTATGAATGGAGCAAATCCTTCGCAAGTTTTTACGAATGGAGCAAATCCTTCGCAAGTTTTTACGAATAGAGCAAAGCTTTTGTAAAATCTTACAAATGGCACAAAGCTTTCGTAAAATCGTACGAATGGAGCAAATCCTTCGCAAAATCTTACGAATAGAGCAAATATTTCGCATAATCTTACGAATTGAGCAAATCCTACGCAAAATCTTACGAATGGAGCAAATCTCTCGTAAAATCTTACGAATGGAGCCAATCCTTCGCAAAATCTTACGAATGGAGCAAATCCTTCGCAAGTTTTTACGAATGGAGCAAATCCTTCGCAAGTTTTTACGAATAGAGCAAAGCTTTTGTAAAATCTTACGAATGGAGCAAATCTCTCGTAAAATCTTACGAATGGAGCAAATCTCTCGTAAAATCTTACGAATGGAGCGAATCTTTAGTAAAATCTTACGAATGGAGCAAATCTCTCGTAAAACCTAACGAATGGAGCAAATCTCTCGTAAAATCTTACGAATGGAGCGAATCTTTAGTAAAATCTTTCGAATGGAGCCAATCTCTCGTAAAATCTTACGAATGGAGCAAAGCTTTTGTAAAATCTTACGAATGGAGCAAAGCTTTTGTAAAATCTTGAGAAATGGAGCAAATCCTTCAGAAAATCTTACAAATGGCACAAAGCTTTCGTAAAATCGTACGAATGGAGCAAATCCTTCGCAAAATCTTACGAATAGAGCAAATATTTCGCATAATCTTACGAATTGAGCAAATCCTACGCAAAATCTTACGAATGGAGCAAATCTCTCGTAAAATCTTACGAATGGAGCAAATATCTCGTAAAATCTTACGAATGGAGCCAATCCTTCGCAAAATCTTACGAATGGAGCAAATCTCTCGTAAAATCTTACGAATGGAGCAAATCCTTCGCAAAATCTTACGAATGGAGCAAATCCTTCGCAAGTTTTTATGAATGGAGCAAATCCTTCGCAAGTTTTTACGAATGGAGCAAATCCTTCGCAAGTTTTTACGAATAGAGCAAAGCTTTTGTAAAATCTTACAAATGGCACAAAGCTTTCGTAAAATCGTACGAATGGAGCAAATCCTTCGCAAAATCTTACGAATAGAGCAAATATTTCGCATAATCTTACGAATTGAGCAAATCCTACGCAAAATCTTACGAATGGAGCAAATCTCTCGTAAAATCTTACGAATGGAGCAAATATCTCGTAAAATCTTACGAATGGAGCCAATCCTTCGCAAAATCTTACGAATGGAGCAAATCTCTCGTAAAATCTTACGAATGGAGCAAATCCTTCGCAAAATCTTACGAATGGAGCAAATCCTTCGCAAGTTTTTATGAATGGAGCAAATCCTTCGCAAGTTTTTACGAATGGAGCAAATCCTTCGCAAGTTTTTACGAATAGAGCAAAGCTTTTGTAAAATCTTACGAATGGAGCAAATCTCTCGTAAAATCTTACGAATGGAGCAAATCTCTCGTAAAATCTTACGAATGGAGCAAAGCTTTTGTAAAATCTTAAGAAATGGAGCAAATCCTTCAGAAAATCTTACAAATGGCGCAAAGCTTTCGTAAAATCGTACGAATGGAGCAAATCGTTCGCAAAATCTTACGAATTGAGCAAATCCTACGCAAAATCTTACGAATGGAGCAAATCTTTCGTAAAACCTTACAAAGAGTTACCGAATATAAATTCAAAATGTCCTTCTCTTTCGTTGTAAGATCCGTTTCTTTTCAAACTAATACTCACTTTGAATGTCGGAATTTACTTTACGGGTCAATGTAGTTTGAAAGAAGATAATTTTCTAACCACGGAGAACATGTTGGAATATGGATACATAATCAAAGGAGAAGAAGACAAAAACCTAACTGGCGTATTGAATTTTTAGCAACAAACGTAATATCATATTAATCAAAATATGCTAGTAGAGCTATAGAAAACGTTGAGTGGTTACATTATTTTATAGTTGTATACCGTATAGCTCTAAGAATTTCTAATCCAGACAGTAATACATACATTTCTTCTACTTGGAGTACTAACATCTGATTGGATGTATAGGGGATGGGTTTGAAACGTTAAACCGCCCACTTCTCTTTCGTGGCGTTTCATTGGCTATTCACCCTAGCTTTACTCGTTCACACAACGCAAAGATAACTTGTTTACATTCGGATTCGGCCCAAATAGCTACGTCAATGTCACTTGGCTTCTAAGTTCAAATAGGTGTTACGTCAGGGGTGACGGTTACTATATCTCCTCCCCTTAAGTTCCAGCAAGTTTAAGATTTCAAGTTGACGATTTCTATGTATTCCTGATCCAGACTAATGCATTTCTTGTTCAAGATTTAATTTTGGGTGACTATAGAAGAATCCAAACTTGGAAGGGGCAACTCTTCCTGTGCTTTTTCAATTTTCCCCCATGTTGAATTCCACTTATTCCAATGTTGGATTCTACTATAAACTGGGCTTAGTAATATTCTAGATGTGCATTAGATGTGTTAAAGAAACTAATTTACAGATATCAGATATCGCGCTACCTCCTGTCCACATGGGTCATAAGGAATTTGACTACGTAGAATACCCACCAATAATTTACAATCACGCTGTGAAAAAATTGTCTAGTCGTCCTGTTAGAAGTGAATCTCACCAATTTGACGCGATAATCATTTTCAACGTACAGGTAAATCCATCAATGCTGAAAGGGAGGGTGAAGTGGAAAATCAAGTGACATCATGAATCTATATAACTATGAATATACAGCTGCGTTACGCTGTCTAACCTCTCGATAAGGTTTGGGCGGGGCTTAGCGAAAGGATACATCAGTGACGTGTCTGCTAGTGTTAGGAGCGGGAGAAGGAAGGGGGAGTCCGGGGGTGTGTAAATTCGAAACGTCACTTCCTCTTGTCTTGTGATTGGCTATTAGAGCTAGGAGGGTAACGCCCAAACCAAATCGACATGATAGAAGGGGCATATGATAGAGCTGTATATTCATAGTTATATAGATTCCTGGTGATATTTTTATCGATTCTTCCACTAATTATAAACCAGTCTGCATAGTGAAACATTCAGGAAATACCAGCTCCGAATGATTTTAAAATTCAAATCAGGTTCAGATTTTAAGGATAATTGGAAATAAAGACCTGTGTCCAATCGCATAACCTGTCTTTTGATTAGCAAAATTTCGTGGCCCGCTCCGTGTCGAATGAAATTTGTCGCGAGATTTGGTAAAATTTGCGCGCGATGTGTAAATCGTGGCGCGAAACATGGAGCGTGCCATGAGAATTTTATTAACAAAAAGGCAGGGCGTTACGCGATTGGTCGGAGGGGCTTATTACAAATTATCCGTAAAATCTGAATATAATTTGAATTTTAAAATCATTCGGAGGTACTTCCCGGATGTTTCACTACGCAGTCTGGACTTATAATATGTAGAAGAATAAATAAAAAAAATCACTTGATTTTCCACTTCACCCTCCTTTTAAAAAATGTTTTTTTTTATTAACGAAACGTGTTTACAGGTGTGGATAGCGATACTTATTTCAATAATGGTAGTCACTCTAACTATTTTCCTAATGACCAAAAATGTGGGAAGATCCAAAAGCATAATTATCATTGAAATAATGATTTCTTTAGTTGGATTGATCTTATTGCAAGGTAAGTAATAAAGCTCTACGCTTTTCACCAGAAAAAGCGTAAAGCAATTAACAAACAAACACCACACACAATTAACCATGGCCTTTTTGAATAGGCTACCACATCGACAGCAACTGTCATTTTAAGAAATTCATCTTCATGTTCTGGATTATTGGGTTTTATCTTATAACAAGTGGATTTTCCTTGCTATTGTTATCTCGTACCTCTCTCCCAGATACTTTACACTATTACGATTCATTGGAGGATATTCTGAAGACTCCCGATATGCCCTTTTACGTTGTGAAAAACACCCAACAACAAGGTTTCTTTTTGGTAAGCTTCATTTACGTTAAGGACACTGGGTCTACGACAACTCGGTGAAATACATTTGGGTGTTCGACTGTCCGGCAATTGAGAGAGCAACAAATTTTTAGGACAGAAAATTGAGTGTCCGACAAATGGGAGAATTTAAACCTGGGTGTTAAAAAACTGGGTGACAATGAAACCGACATCAATTAGGTGAATACAATTTTTATTTTTTAAAAGTTCAAATTTATTAAAACAAACCATAGTTTGGTCAGGGATAGATTTAATTTTAGAAGTAGGAATAGAGAACGGTTAAAATTTACATCAGCCCAACTCATAGCCCAGTATAGAGTCCCTCCCTCCAACACGTAATGAAAAGTTTAAATTATCTTATTGGCTCACATAAACTACGTTTTGATGACGTTGCTGACGGGGACGGCGAATTCCTTTTTACCTCTGTCGCTATTACCCGCCTCTTCTTTCATACCTCCCCGTCCCGTGGAAGGGGCTCCGGGATTTTGACGCGCGACCAGATTACTCTGTTCTCCATTCCTACTTCTAAAATTAAATCTATCCCTAGTTTGGTGAAAATAAAAAACATAACCTGACCTAACTGAACCAAACCTGACTTAACCTAAAAAAAAAAATTTGACCCACCCAATTCACGCTCTGTCGGTTTCATTTTCACACTAAAACTCCAATTTCTCCCAATTGTGGAAACCTAATTTCAAGCCCTTCAATTTGTCACGCTCCCAATTGTCCGAAACCCATGTCGTCGTCACCCAAATGTCTTTTAGCCAGTTGTCTAACACATAAAGCCATAACGATTGCGGATTTCAGGAATCCAACACAGACATGGGCAAAACGTGTGGAAGCATATTGGTCGAACAAATTCACTTTATATCGCCGAAGACATCGATATCGAAGACGTGTTGCGGACCAAAACGATTTTAATGGATTTTGACACAATGTTAGCAGTGCTTGCTTTATTAGGCATGTGCAGCTGGCCAGATTTAAACCCACGATTGTCTAAGGAAGATATCGTTTTTGACTCAATGTCAATAATGATGAGAAGAGGATTTCAGCACCCAGTCGCCGATGCTTGGATAAAATAGTAAGAACATGTAGAAGGGTTTACGTTTAGGCACTTTGGTAAAAGACTGGATCTGCGGAAGACAACGGTCGAAGCAATGCCCTTAAAGGGCTTAGCCCTCATTTGAACGGTTCGCGTATGAGCTTACCGCATATATGGCCAACTTAGATAACCTTCTTTCGGCAGTAGAAGGCCAGCTAGCTTTACCCGAGCCCCATATTAAAAAAAGACTAGCTAAAGCCACTGCCTCATTTACTAAAGGCCCGCGTATAGAATTTTTCAAAACCTCGAAAAGTGACATTTTAGTTCGCCTCGTTAAGTCGCACCGTGGCGCTCGTTTCTATCCAAATTACGTCATTTTTCACGTGACTGTGACGTTTTTTTACCGGTTTTTAAGCAGTCACACTTTCATATTCTTCGAAGCCTTGGACGTGGTTAAGCAGGTGAGATTTGTTTTGAATTTTAAATGTGAAAACTTAAGAAATATTAAATACAGATTTTAACTTTCAAATGTTGCTATGATGTTGTAATATTATATACAGATTTTAAATTTGGTTATAATGTTATATTAGATATGGATTTGTATTTTTAAATTTGGCGATAGTGTTATATTTTAACTTTTAAAATTGCCTATAATTTATATTTTATATGGTCTTTATTTCTAAAACCTGATTTTTTAATATTTATTTAAATTATTTATATTTGAATTTTAATTACTTAAATTACCTTGAATGCAATTTCAACAACTGAATAAGGCTTTTGACCCCAAATGGCCAATCGGCCAATGTTGACCCAAAAGCGGTGAATGCGAACTGGCCTCATTTTTCCGCAAACGAGCGCCAGCTTACGGGAAAAAAATGCAATCCTATACAGCTAATGTACCATCACCGCCTCCTATATGTAATCCAAGCCCATGCACGGTGAAATTTTTAGGGGGGACTTTATTCTAGGAGAGCGGTCGCTCTCTTAGATAAGACTTGATACTGCCTCTAATGCTAATGGAGGGTTCTTTGATTGGCCGTAACTTTTTTCGTATTGTGTTTGCTGCTTTGAAATTTCGCCAGTGAACTAAAATTTGGGCCCTAATTTAGTGGTTAAAATTTCAAAGAGATCCAACTATAGTTAATTCTATAAAGAAAAAAGTTTTTAAGGGTGGTTTTAGAATCCATAAAATTAATCAGACATTTTGTCAAAAATACTATATTGTTCCATAGAGATAGCATAGGATTTTTTTGAAAAATGACCTTAATTGGGATCGTGTATAAAGAAAACTATTCATTCGTTACGTTTGGGAACCATCTTAAATGAAAGATAACAGTCCATAGATGTGCCTTTTCTTAGTTTCATTAAGATAAATTAAGTTTAAGTATTGATTTTTATCATTATTAACACATACTTTGACTTAAGTTGTTTTCGGTATTGGAATTACGGCGTTTTACCACTGTTAGAGACACGCATTTTAGCCCTAATTTTTTATATTGGACGCCGTTAGAGGGATGTTAAGCAAGAGCTCTTGTAGGTGCTTTGCCCGGGTTCTTGTGGGTACTTGTGGGTTCTTGTGGGTACTTGTGGGTGCTTGTAGGTACTTGTGGGTGCTTGTAGGTACTTGTGGGTGCTTGTAGGTACTTGTGGGTTCTTGTGGGTACTTGTGGGTTCTTGTGGGCACTTGTGGGTACTTGTAGGTACTTGTGGGTTCTTGTAGGTACTTGTGGGTGCTTGTGGGTACTTGTAGGTACTTGTGGGTACTTTAGGAGCTTATGGGTACTTTAAGGTACTTATGGGTGCTTGTAGGTACTTATGGGTACTTGTGGGTGCTTGTAGGTACTTATGGGTACTTGTAGGTACTTATGGGTACTTGTGGGTGCTTTAGGTACTTATGGGTACTTGTAGGTACTTGTAGGTTCTTGTGGGTACTTGTACGTACTTGTGGTTACTTGTCGGTACTTGTAGGTACTTGTGGGTACTTGTGGGTACTTATGGGTACAAGTCATATGATTATCGGCAGTCTAGCTTAATTACCCGCCATCGATAATCTAGCTTTATTACCCCCCACCGGTAATCTAGCTTAATTACCCGCCATCGGTAATCTAGCTTAATTACCCGCCATCGGTAATCTAGCTTAATTACCCGCCATCGGTAATCTAGCTTAATTACCCGCCACCGGTAATCTAGCTTAATTACCCGCCACCGGTAATCTAGCTTAATTACCCGCCATCGATAATCTAGCTTAATTACCCGCCACCGGTAATCTAGCTTAATTACCCGCCACAGGTAATCTAGCTTTATTACCCGCCACCGGTAATCTAGCTTAATTACCCGCCACCGGTAATCTAGCTTAATTACCCGCCACCGGTAATCTAGCTTAATTACCCGCCACCGGTAATCTAGCTTAATTACCCGCCATCGGTAATCTAGCTTAATTACCCGGCATCGGTAATCTAGCTTAATTACCCGCCATCGATAATCTAGCTTAATTACCCGCCATCGATAATCTAGCTTTATTACCCCCCACCGGTAATCTAGCTTAATTACCCGCCATCGGTAATCTAGCTTAATTACCCGCCATCGGTAATCTAGCTTAATTACCCGCCATCGGTAATCTAGCTTAATTACCCGCCATCGGTAATCTAGCTTAATTACCCGCCACCGGTAATCTAGCTTAATTACCCGCCACCGTTAATCTAGCTTAATTACCCGCCACCGTTAATCTAGCTTAATTACCCGCCATCGTTAATCTAGCTTAATTACCCGCCATCGTTAATCTAGCTTAATTACCCGCCATCGTTAATCTAGCTTAATTACCCGCCATCGTTAATCTAGCTTAATTACCCGTAACCGTTAATCTAGCTTAATTACCTGTAATCGTTAATCTAGCTTAATTAACTGTAATCGTTAATCTAGCTTAATTACCTGTAATCGTTAATCTAGCTTAATTACATGTAATCGTTAGTCTAGCTTAATTACCTGTAATCGTTAGTCTAGCTTAATTACCTAAAATCATTTAGTTTTTGCAACGAAAGAGAGTAAAATTAGATAAAAGTCCGCGGTAAAACAGCGTATGTGCAAGAGCGGCTTTCTCCTCGGTTTTATCCACGGTAAAACGCCGTAAGTCCAACAGTATAACATATAGGGTGCAACAACGTAAGTCAAAGCATGATTAAAAAACATGAAATTTAGCACTTAAACTTAATTTTTCTCAAAAACCTTAAAAATGGTCCTAGAAAAAGGTTTATATTTTGATATAAAACCGTTCCCAAACGTAACAAACGAATATTTCATTTCAAAAGGGTGGCCACAAAATGGCTAAATTTGAGAAAAACTCCATGTTATTTCTATGGGAAAATTTAACTTTTTCACCAAAAGGGCTGAATCATTTTATGGAAATGAAAACCACCCTTAGCAACTTTATTTTTTATAAAATTAACTAATGGGTGGATCTTTTTGAAATTTTAACCACATATTGAGGGCCCGAATTGTAGTTCTGTGGAATATTTTCAAAACAGTTGAAACAATACAAAAAACGTTACATCCAAACAAAAACCCTCCTTATACATTAAGAGCAGTATGAAGTCTTATCTAAGAGAGCTATTGCTCTCCTAGAATAGAACTTTTTATAGGATTTATAGACCTCTGGGGGTCCTGCCGTACGTACGTTTTCAAAAGCTTCAATATCAAGATTGTTCTTTCTGCCGAACCGTTAGTGGCCTGCGAAAAAAGAAGCATGAGAATGAAGTTGCAAAGTTCCGGAAAAAGACGGGGTTTCGTCGTGCAACTTTCTTGCTGTCATGGCCTTTAAAACAACTTCTCCGAGTCCGCTTTATTTTCACACAGGCGTGAATGGGCTGTAGCGCCCCAAATTTGCGAAGCTGTCTTTGATAAGCTGAATAAGCCTTTTTATGCCTCACCAAAGACGGACTCTTTTCTCCACCGCTACGACGGGGAATGGCGCTGCGCGAAATACCGAAATGGTCTATTCACCTCTTTTTTTACTTCAGGATAATTTTGGCGCCCTTTGATTATAAACTTGGCGCCCTTTGATTATAAACTTGGCGCCCTTTCTGTCCAATTTAGGCGCCCTAGTAAAATTTTAGGGGAGTACAATGTACCCTTGTACCCCCCGTTCCTACGCCACTGCTCCTGGGTAGGAAAGTTAAGCGAAACCGGCCATTTTCAAATAGCTTCGCCATGTGACACACTTAGAGAGACGGCTAAACGTAAAACTTTGTCAACCCATGCAAAATAGGCGATTAGATTTTGGGGTAACCTTTTCCCAAATTTGGATTATTTGAGCGCTAGATATAGCTATGCCCATAAGCAAATCAAACCACCCGTAAGCGTGAATCGGCGAGGAATTAGCCACAGGCATTGTCTAGGTTAAACTCGCGACACAAGTCTTCCTGGTGGCACAAAAGGGAAACTTTTTTTCAAATCGCGCAAGGGATGCTACCGGAAGCTTGGGAATAAATACAAGGATTAATATATATCTTAAACTTACCTATTATAAGCTCTACCTCTATTAATACTTGTAATCATAACAAACAATGTCGTCTGCTAGTGGGGCTAAAACCATAGACATTATAACACTATTAAGGCCTAGACAAACTATTGGGGAAAGGGGTCCTTGAACGTTTTTGTGAGGGATTTTTCGCTTCTCCTCCTTCGCATGTGTGATAGGGTGAATGACTGGTGGCGCCTTCCTATCGACGAGCGAAGGCCGAAGGAGTTATTAAATAAAAAACTAAAGCGCGAGCTATGGCGCGAGAAATCCAAGTTGCAATTTCTGAATTTTTGAAAACGTATTTTTAGTTTACCTTCGCCGCGTGTAGGGGCGCTACCAGTCTTTCACCCCATCATACATGCGAAGGGGCGAATGCCTTAAAACCGTCACAAAAGTGACTCTCAACTGTTCCTCGTGTATCTCTATGGCTAAAACGTGGATTTTGAAGTTCGCGTAATAAACGCATGCGGCAACCTACACTTTTATCTTTTGTACTTATCCTATTCATAAGAAACCAGTTGTACTGTGTACGCTGATCACTCAGAGCTTTTCCCCTTTTCTTTAAAAATGCAAGAAAATTTGCTGTTCCTAATCTTAAACAAACAACTTAAGTCTTAAAAGGCCGTACGAAACCGATTACTGGCACTGCCATTTATTGCAGAAGCAGACGACTGCTTAGATTTCCGGTTTATAAGGTGGTAGGGGGAATCAGGAAGGAGAGAATTGCTTCGTTTTTCCTCTAGGTGGCGTAGAACCTCAAATTTCTCTCTGGCGCCCTTGTACAATGGTGATTACCCGTGGTCTTATTGTGAATTCACGCTTACAGGTGGTTTGATATGCTTATGCTATGCCCGGAGCCTCCGGGATGAACTAGGCCCATGCATGTCAAATTTTATGTGGGGAAATATCCAGTTTGTTAGGAAAAATATTTTCACCATAGATGGCGCTTATTTTTCCGTTGTGACAGGGCTCTTCCTTAAATTATCGTTGATATTTTAGGGGTCAGTCATAAAATTTTTATGATAGAGAAAAGTTTCATCCTAAAATTAACGTAAATGTTTTTGGGGCTATTCACTTTTTACTGAATCTTTCGGTTAGATGGTATTGATGACAACAAAATAAATAATTTCAATTAAAATAATTCAGTAAGAGTTATAAAAACGTATACTTACAATCCGCGGCCTTGGCCCAAATACTTAAGCAGTCGACAGGGTCACGGGGTTGAACTTTGTTTATTTTTCGGTCGTATCAGCGCCCCCAAACGGGAAAACACGGCGAACTAAATTAGTTAAAAAAATATTCTCGCTTCGCCACACGCATGGGCCTAGTTCATCCCGGAGGCTCCGCTATGCCGTATTCAAAGATGCAGCGCTATACTCCTCCTATCCAGTGTCAGATAGGTTAGATTTGGTCAGTGGCGTCGCTAGGCCTTTTTTGGGGGGGGCTATAGCCCCCCAAATTCCATACTTAGCCCCCCCCCCCCAAAAAAATATCCGTAAACCCTACCAAAAATTGCTGTTAGCATCCTAAAATTCTATAGCAATATACAGTATAAAAATTATAATGATAGATTCGTTAAGTTTCATCTCTGCAGAGATGAATTTCAATATCAAACAGTACAATTTTGAAGAAAAGAACAGATGGAGACAAGTAAAATGTTTCATGTTCTTTCGAAAGTAGTCCCAATAGTGTGGACTAAAAGCTAAACAAAACTAAAAATAAACTTAAGACGAGTGAAAATCCTTCATAATCGGTTCCATTTTTATCAATAAAAGGTTGTATATCTTTAAAATACGAATAATTTCACGTTGACACAAATTTACGGATAGTTTTAAAGGTCTACACATTATCCAATGAATTCATTATGCAATTTTTTTATTCAATATTTATAATAACTAGTTTGCCCAGATTTAGCCCCCCCCCCCCAAATTTCAAACCCTAGCGACGCTACTGGATTTGGTTAGGCTATAATTCATGGTATACTCCCATTGAACAGAATCCCAATGTATAGTAATCCAATATATCTCGCATGGACAATGCCGATGCAATAGGCTTGTAATGCACACCCACACTTATGGAGAGTATTATGCATTGCAGTTATAGTCGAAGGATAGTAATCCATATATTGAAGTTATATGAAAGGTTCAAACCATCACAGCTAATTCAAATTCTTAAAGACTTAAAGGGAATGCGAATTTACAATTTCAAATCATATTTTACCACGAAAGTGGTATTATATTACACTTTCAAGTCTCTACTTTCAAAATATCAAGTTTTTAATATAATTTTACCAAAGTTTCTATTTTTAAAATCCATTGAAAAATCACGAAAACTCAGTTTCGATACATCAATACTTTCGTCTTGTCGAGCTTGTTCGGCAGTTTGATGACATCACTATGACCTGAAGAAAAAAAGCGCGGGAATTCTATACGCGTCTCGAGCTTCTCGCCAGTCTAAACTCTGGGTCTGATAGCGGAGAGAGTCATACCATCTCACGTGAAAAATATATATGTGACGTCAGCCTACGGGAAACGTTTTAGCCTTTCATAAAAAGAGGATTTAAAATAATTTCAAATGAAGCGTTTTCAAATGCATATTGCCAAATAACCAGAAATGGGAGAATTAAAAGCTTGATATTTTTGAATTGACAGAAATGAATTCTATCTTTTATTATATAAATCAGAGGTTTTTCAAACGAAGCATCTCATTCCCTTTAAGGATATGGTCGATTTGTACTGTATTTTTATTAATTTGTACAATATATATTTTCAGTTCGTTAAGATACTTTGGATCAGGAATATTTCTTAAAGACGCTACAGACCAGCATTGGTCGTTTGAAGATTGTCGGAAGTTCCTGTTCTAAACGCCTGCAGAAAGCCAATTGAAACCATTACGAATTTCATCAATATATTTCCCTTTAATAATCCTACTCGCTGGTAGCATCATCTCTATTGCTACGCATGGACAGCAAGCGTTTTCGCAGGAACGTATGTTTGACAAAAAAACTAAAATAGCCCTTGCAAAGAAACGAATTCGTAGGAGAAGGCTTTACTTGTCGAATTTTTATAAGGTCTGACTCAATTCGATTAGAATCAACCACGCTTCAAAATAGTCTTGGTATAATTGAAATTTTACATCTTTCAGCCATCAATGTTTAAAATTGAAATTTCCCGTCATCTATGAAACGTGACACATCAACAAATGTTGTAATATATAGCTTAGCGCTTTGATTTTTGTATTGAGGGTGCAAAATTTGTTTTTGTTGTATTCTAATTTTTAAAGAATTTTTTCTGTATTTATATGTTCTACTATAAGTTCATAAGATGTGTTCCATAAGTTTGTTAGTGTACTGTTAGCACAAACTAAATAGGAAGATAGTGTCATACTTATGGAAAATATCGGTGTTTAATTTAGTATTATAATTAGGTTATGAAGATTATCTCTCTAGCTTGATGTGGAGCCTTCCAACAATTAGACGGCCAAGGCTAAGACAAATAAAAGCAATATTTTTTGGAAACGGAAATGCTACTCTGCTAATACATCTTGGTCACATGACTTAGAGACGAAGCTCCATTCCAAAAAGATGGTCAAGACCATCAGGTTTTTTTTGTTAAACCAACTATTAGGAAATACCATAATCCCCTCTCTCGCTTGAAACATATCGAGCAAACGTAAAACACAAATTAGAATGCTTAACCGTAGTACATATAAATGCAATGCTTTAAAAAATTATGTAGGTTGTTCATTAGACAGTCTTTGTATAACATTTATTGCAAAAGTCAAAACAGATGTTTTAGAATAGATTGGCATCTTTGACCAAATTGCAGAACATTGATTGATCATTCTTCAAAAGAGTATGCGGAGAGTCGAATTCCGCAATTTTGCCCTGATCAAGAACTATCACCCTATGAAGAGTTAAAAGACAACATATTACATAATGCATTACTAATGTTCAATTGGAAGATGTACTTACTTGTCGTAGTCTAAAATGGTGCTTAATCTGTGCACGATGGTAATGATGGTGGAGTCGGAAAATTCCTTCCTGATGGTCTCTTGAATGAGATCGTCGGTGTCCATGTCGACCAAGGCCGTAGCTTCATCCAATATTAGAATCTTGGTTTTCCTCAACAAGGTGCGAGCCAAGCAGCCCAACTGACGCTCGCCGACGCTCTGATTCGTCCCTCCTTCGGCCAAGGGGTGATCCAGTCCCTCCTCGAGTGACGCCACCAAGGACTTCAGGTGCGAGTTTTCCAGGGCAGCCCACAGTGCCTGGTCGTCTTGTTGTCCGAACGGATCCAGGTTGAGTCTGAACGTGCCCGAGAAGATGATGGGCACTTGGGGGATGATGGTCAGCCGCGATCTCAAGTCGGACAAGCCCAATCCCTCCACCTCCACTCCGTCTATAACGATTTGACCCCGCACCCCCTCGATGAGACGAAAGAGCGCCAGCGTCAGAGACGACCTTCCCGCGCCAGTCCGCCCCACAACGCCCACCTTCTCTCCGGCCTCGAACCTGACATCTATGTCCTTTAAAACCAAATCCAATCCTTCTCGATAGTTGGTGCTATAGTCGTGGAATACTATTTCTCCTCGTTGAGGCCAGTCGGCTTGCGGTTGAGTGTCTGCTTTCTCCCACTCGGCTTCTGACTGCAAATGGCAGCATTCGTCTACTCTTTCTATAGATACAATATTGTATTCCAAACCAGTAGTTCCAACAATAAACAATTTGACCAGGCTTAGAAGCTGTGATTTAAAAATAGAAATTTTTTTACACAGATTGTAGAGGGTAAATAATTGTCGTAGTTTAAAAAGTTTTAAAATTCAAACTCATTTCTTCCTAGTCTGTCAGCATTAAACAATGTACTCTAAGTGGATGTTGGATAAATATATAATGTGAAACCTCGTAAGACGGAAACTAGTGTTAATTTTGATAAGTTCTTAGGCTTTATGAAAAGTATACTCTCAGTGAAGGGTGTACTATACTATTGGCGGTTTAAAAAACCATCCATAGCCATACTTAATACTATTTCGGTTCAATCAATGAAACCTAACCTGACCTTATACTATTGAAGTGCAAATAGTCCGGTACGCGACAATTTGGTCCCGCCGTTATGGTCTCGCCGATTTGGTATCGCCGTTTTGGTCTCGCCGATTTGGTCTTGGGACAAATTGGATAGGGACAAATTGGTCTCAGGACAACTGGGTCTCGAGACAATAAGGTCTTGGGACAAATGGGTCTCGGGACACTTTGGTCTCGAGACAAATTGGTCCCGGTACAATTTGATCTCGAGACAATAGGGTCTTGGGGCAAATGGGTCTCGAGACAAATTGGTCTCTGAACACGAAAGTCTCGTTTTGAAAAAAAAAATATCACCCCTTCAGCATTTTTTAACCAGCCAAATTTAACCGAACCAAGAAAACTTAACCTAACCAAACCTAGCCCAACCCAACCCAACCTTGCTTGGAGGTAAGAAGATTACTTATATGAGTATTAAAAGCCCGCCTCTTAGCACGAACAATTTATAAGCAATAATGCAAATATTTTGGAAAATGTGGCAGCTAATTAATAGGAGAATATTTTGGAAAAGATGGCAGCTAATTAATAGGAGAATGTTTTGGAAAAGGTGGCAGCTAATTAATAGGAGAATATTTTGGAAAAGGTGTCAGATAATTAATAGGAGAACTTTTTGGAAAAGGTGGCAGCTAATTAATAATAATGTAAATAACACTACTCTTATATTTACTATGAAAGCGCTAAGTGACCATATGATGTCGATATGTTGTTTCGTTTAAATCCCAATAGTAGTTGAATCAGGACTACCCGGAAAGTAATTCGTTTCTTTACTGTGAAATAAATAGCAATATGAATCTATACAACCTGATTTCATTAAAGCTGCTTTTGTTTGTTAGTTCCTTGCTCGCTTGACAAGTAGCTTTTCAATTTGTTACAGACGAGAGTTTTGGTGACGCACAATTTGAGCTTCATCGGTGAAGTAGACAAGATCTTCTTCATGAATAACGGAAGAATCATCGAGAGGGGAAGTGGGGAACCTATGACGAAATCATGAGTCGTCAAGGAATGGCCAGAGATTATTTCGCGCAACACATGAGTGACGTGAGCGACGAGAATAAAGAGGAATCCTTGTGAGTAAATTTCGAGTTATATCTACACTTTCAACCTCTAGCGCGTAGTGGAAAAGCGAAAAAGAAGTCATGGAAGTTAACCATGGTACTGTACAAAATAACCGGGCGGATTGTCTTTATGGATAGTGATAGCTCTTAGTTTCATTGATTTATTCAAGTTGAACCATGGAGGCTGTATTGTAAGAGGAACGGTTAGTGCTAGCCTTTCACTGTACAGTTTGTCTCTCCCCGCGTCTCGATCAGCTCGAGCGACTGGCTGGGAGTAGCCGAAGGTCAAGACCATAAAATTTGAAATTGGATATTGTATACCGAACTGAGAGGTTACCGCCCCATTTCGGAGATAAGTTCTATCAATGCTTCGAAGCGCGACCACCGATATGTTCGCCACTATCAAAAGGCACACGTGGCTTACCGACAGATTATGTTAGCACCCATAGAAATACCTCTTCTAAAGACTGTATAGGTGAGCGTTATTTTCAAAATTGACCTTGAATTTTATCTGAGACTGTGATTGGTTCGCGGGGGCTTAAAACTGGCTCTCTTACTGTTCCTCTTAAGATACAAACACCATGGTTTTACACGCTTTGCTAATTTATGAATTTTGGTAATGCAATTTTTGTAGCGCGTTAAATAGCAAAATTGAGAGATCTCATCTTTCATCGCAAGGAAAAATCTCGGGTGAAGATGATGCAAAACTCATGACTAAAGAGACGCTCAAAGAAGGAAACGTATGTGCTCTTTAATACACGAGGGGAGTTTGGATTTTCTTTGCATCTAGAGAACTAATTTTCTCTATACACATTTTTCTTCCTGATAATGTTATTTCGCATTGCATATATCCATATCGCAATACAAACAATATTTTAAAGCCTACGGTTTGATATGGTGTGTTTTCCTCGAAGTAGCAGACACCAGTTGTATTGTCCTCAATTTCGCGTCAATGTACTGGCTGTCTCTGTGGTGCGCGGACTCCAAAGAAGATTTTAAAGCAAACCCAGGCTTAAAGGCAAACCGTATAACGGTTTTAGTGGTTCTAGGTCTAGGCCAATCCTTTTCGGGATCTCTGGCCGTAATCATCAACGTCTTTCGCTGTCTTCGAGCGGCAAACTATCTACATGGGAAAATTCTCGATAGCGTATCTCGTTCTCCCGTGTCCTTCTTCGACACGACCCCCGTTAGAAGGATACTCAATCGTTTTTCCCAAGATTTCGACGCCCTCGACCAGCAATTACCAGGAATAATAAATCTAACCAATTGGGGATTGATTCTCTTAGTTGTTTACCCAATAGGAACTGCAATATTTTTACCATTATTCATAGTTCCCTGCATTGTTTTTGTCGTTGGATACCTTTTACTTAGGTAGGAACTCGATTTCAGTCGACTGTCATAAGTAATTAATCATTATCACTCTAATTTGTTAAATGTCGTTGTTAAACACGGAATTCTTTTCTAGTGAGGGGTAATCGCTTTTGATCTTTGATAATCTGGGAGTTGGTTGCAGGTCAGAGCTTGGAGCTCTTCAAATGAGACCATTGAACAAGTCACGAAATTTCTTTCGTAAATTCTACTTGTAACTGTACACAACGAAACCTTCGTGTTGAAAATTCGTAGCATTTTTGCTCCTTTTTGTCAGTGGCGCCGCCAGAGGGTAGGCTGGGTAGGCTTCAGCCTACCCGTAAATTTCAGAGGGGCCCCGAAATTAGGTTCCCATAATATTAAAAATACCATTATTGCAATATTTTGATCTAGGCCTACAAGGCAATTTACTTTCGACAAAGTTTTACACGGATGATGAACCCTTTGACATCTGATTTTTACAATATTCTACAAAATGAGAAGTGGGTTAACACATTCGTATCACACTAAAAGGTAGCGCGTCGAGGGGCTATTCACTGAAATTTTCTATTCGTTACGATGTGGCTAAAATTATGAACCCAGCCCCTGGGTCATCTTGTTTGTTTCTCGCTCTTTACCTAACCTTCTTCTGGTCCCGTAAAATTTCGAGGTCAGACAGGTTTTGGTAAACCGATTTCCCTTTTCCTCACCACATCGACAGTGCACAATGACCTCATTGGGGGCTTAACTGAAAATCCCCTTCTCTCTCTGACTCGGTGGATTTTGATTTTCGCAAACTATAGTTTAAATAATATTATGTCTGATAATACTGAACTTTAATATATTAAACTTCTCTATATGAATAATATCAGGAATGAATGAAGGGGAGTTGGAATGGCTAAGGTCAAATCATAATTATAATAGGCGTGAAATGATCTTGGAAACATCAGGCGTGGCTTATTTTATATTAGCGACGTCATAGACTGACGAAATACAATTATTTCCCGCTTAAATATTTTCATTGGCTGCCAAAAAAGTGGAAATTCTTCTGCTAACTTCACCCTGTATCCGCTCGGTGCCTATAGTTTGAAACGACTAGACATTTACCGCCTTCAAGAGATGGCTAAGCTGACGATGGGGGAGGCGCTACACTTTAAAAAAAAAAAAAAAACTAAGGCCTCGCCATATGTTTCCGCCATCAAACATTCCTGATAATATGATATAAAATAGTTGTTAATTTAATATTGACGACGCAGTGCAACTAAATTTTTCTCTTGAAATTATATAAGGGGCCCCCAAAATCTTCCTTAGCCTATCTGTAAAAAATCCTGGCGGCGCCACTGCTCGCATTTTCAGTTTTAGTCTGGTTATGAGACAGTCCGCCGGCTTAACTATATTAAGTCTCGCATTTTCAGTTTTAGTCTGGTTATGAGACAGTCCGCTGAAAATGCGAGACTTGATATATAGAAGCCGGCGGACTGTCTCATAGCTAGACTAAAACTGAAAATGCGATACTTAATATAGGCTAGAAAAGCCGGTGTAGTCTCTCATAACCAGACTAAAACTGAAAATGCGAGACTTAATATAGAGAAACCGGCGGACTGTCTCATAGCTAGACTAAAACTGAAAATGCGAGACTTAATATAGAGAAGCCGGTGTACTCTCTCATAACCAGACTAAAACTGAAAATGCGAGACTTAATATAGAGAAGCCGGCGGACTGTCTCATAACCAGACTAAAACTGAAAATGCGAGACTTAATATAGAGAAGCCGGCGGACTGTCTCATAGCTAGACTATAACTGAAAATGCGAGACTTAATATAGGCTTAAGAAGCCGGTGTACTCTCTCATAACCAGACTAAAGCTGAAAACGCGAGAAGGCGGCGGTCTGTCTCATAACCAGTCTAAAACTGAAAATGCGAGACTTCATATAAAGAAGCCGGCGGTCTGTCCGCTGGCTTCGCTACATTTCCGTACCTGATATCCATTATAAAGTATTGTTATTTGATTTTGTAGGTGTCATGGGTTTTTTTTATTCATTATATCAGTCCCTTATCTTGTAATGAGACATTCCCCTGGCTTTCCCATAATAAGTCTGAGACTTCCTTATTTTAGTACTCTAATCAGACAGTCCACTAGTTACGATATATTAAGTTTCGCGCGTGCTCAATTTAGACTTCTCAACTTTTGAGGCTCCAACTTCGTCGAGTTTGTTTGGATTGTATCTATGTCATGTCACCTTGGACTAAGTAAAGCCTTACCGGGACTAGACTCTCTAGCCTTTGGTAAGGCAATCCAGTTTGGCTCACAAAAGCCATTGATAAAGTGGGGGAGCAAAAAGTCTTTTTTCCCTCCTTTCCGGTAAACTTGTTACACATCCGGTTTATATGGCGCATGCGCGACTTTTTAGCCAATCAGGACTCTTCCTGAGTTAGATTTGTAAACGGGCGGTTTCAACTCGAGACAACAACGGATTATCGGATTTCGAAGGAGCGGGCTAGATGAACAGAAATTTAAGTTGAAAAAAACTATTTAATTAAAAAAATAGGTACATAATGGGCGTTAAACACTGTGTTTACCCAAATGTAAAAGTGATTCAAGATATACAGACCGGACTAATATGAGAGGCGTTCATTTTATACCTTTCCCTAAGCCTTTGACCAAGTTTGAGACTTGTAAAAAATGGGTGAAATGGTTAAAAGAGGTAAAAACGGATTTCAGTTTAAGCCGAGTTAATAGAAACACATATTTGTGCACCAAACATTTTGTTGGAGGCAAAGGACCAACTGAACAATTCCCCGACCCCATCCACGAACAAGTAATTAATATGTCAACTAATTCTAAGTAAACTGTCGTGGTAATATTGTCAATAACCAAGAGTACTTTGTTTACAGCAGCAACATCCTTCGGATAAACAAACTTCATTAAAAGTACAGACACTTTCAATCACTGAACCTAATATTGTGATATTGAAGCCAGGAATTAGTGTTTTGAAATCAAATGTAAATAATTGCGTAACTCATCATATGTAGCCAATTCTAGTTTGGGCTTGCTTGATCAAGATAGACTTTTTCTTCTTTTAAATACAAGTGTTGACTTAATTTTTGATTAAATAGGATATGACCGTGAAAACTTCAATGCCATCTAGAAGTGACTCTCAATGTCAACATGTACGTATTGATAAATATTGAACTCATGAATGTTTTATAATCTTCTTGAAACTTTCTTATAAAATAGGAATTAATAGTCATTTGTAATAATGGTAGTTCCGAGATTAATCTTGAATGCAAGTCTTTCCATACTGAAAATAGCCAGAATATTTTCAATGATGTAAGACAAATTTCGGACTCGTATTGAATTTATTGAAAACGATTATGAAGTGAAAATAATTACCTATCCCATTCAAAAAGGAGTCCATGCAATTCTCTAAAAGTGAGGCTTCAGAAGCAGAATTTGGATGTGAACATCTTTCTTCAACTCTAATTGTAGAGAGTGACTTTATGGAAACTAGCCAGATTAGTCTTGAAGTCCCTGAGGCTGATATATGGCATAACAACAACAGTACCATTGATGAGACTAGTAACATGAATGAAGAAATGGTAATATTACCAATTCTAAATTACTTACGAATTATTCCATTATAAATTTCTTTTCAATTTCCCCCTGTTTTTAAGGATACGAATGGAACACTCGGAAGCAACCTGACATTGGATAACACACCCGAGCTAGTCAGCGATTCTGTTAATAGTCAAAACATGACTAACCTCTCTGATGCTAACATAGTAAATTTTAAAATTGGGGACTAAACTGATATTTAGAGAAATCATTGGAAAATTATACTGTTTTTAGGGCGAAATTGAAACATTGAGAAGTTATTTTCAAGGCTTCTTTGCTTCACCTGAGTGGTTAGACTATTGCCATTTGAATTGGTTTTATAGCTTAACAGATGAACGATTGCAAATGCACAAAGTCAATTCCGAGTGCAATGGCGTATTGATAGCATTAAACATAGAACATGATTTTAGCTACAGTGTTAGAGTCTTAAACCAAGATTTGGACAACAATAACCTGATCAACTTCCCTGAAAAAATTTACAACATTGAAAGTTTGCAGTCAGTCATGAAGCAAATAACTGATTTGAAAATTTGCAAGGGGAACTCAGAAGTGAAAATCATTGATTTTCTGAAGTCAAAGAACCGTGGAACTTTTTGTTGGATTACTGATGCTCAACATGATGTTAAATGCCTGAAATTAACAAAGCGAAATACATGTGTAAACTGCTTATCGCTGCGAGCTTCTGCATTATCAGCAATATGTAGGCTGAACAACAAAACCAAGGGAAAGAAGTATAAATCTTGTACCAAAGAAGAATTAATTTTAATGCTTCGAAAATCTAAATTGGTTCAACAAAAGTATAGCAAGAAAATTAAACGCCACGAAGTAAGATCCAAAAAGATTATTCAGAAAGGTGGAGAGGTCTTACCAGAAGAAGACCACGAAGTTTTGAAAAACATTTTGGAACAATCAACATCTACTATGGGTGACGACAGTTTTCAGACTATATTTTTGCAAACTCAGCTGCGAATGGCGAAACAAAATAAACATGGTCATAGGTGGCATCCATTGGTTATTCAGTGGTGCTTATATCAGTATCATGTATCACCAGCCGCTTACAGAAGTTTGGCACAGTCTCATATTCTAAAACTTCCATCTTTCCGCACACTTTTTCGTCATTCTTGGAATAAAGGGAAGTCACCTGGATTTTGTAATGATGTACTGAATAGAATGAAAGAAGAAATCAAACCAGAAACTCTACCACCTTATAAGCAGTATTTTAGTATTCTCCTTGATGAAATGAAGGTAAAGGAAGAACTAATTTATAAGAAAGAGTCTGGTGATATTGTTGGATACACACAACTTAATGACGCAAGAAATGAAATAAATGGATTAAATTGCGCACTTTTTAAAGACAAAACCGTGGCAACACACGTCTTAGTTTTAATGTTAAGAGGTGCAACATCCCGCATAAAATACCCTTTTGCTCATTTTGCGACCAGTACTTTGACAGCGGAAGACTTGAATTCCATCATTTGGGAGGCTGTTGAGAGGTTGGAAGCATTAGGTTTTAAAATAATTTCAGTCATTGGAGATGGTGCTGCTACAAATCGTCGATTTTTCAAAATTAACACCACTGAAGATTCACCATCATCTTGTACAAATCCTTATAGCTATGACGAAGAGCGGCCTATTTTTTTCCTTTTCGATCCACTCCATTTACTCAAAACCACCAGAAATTGCTTGTATAGTAGTGAAGATTCTTGCAAAGTACGATGGATGTATAAAAATGGGAAAAACTATTGTTTGGAAGCCAATAAGAGATCTATTTGAGAGAGAGAGACTTAGTCCTGGAAATCTTCGAAAGGCTTATAAACTCACTGGGGACCATATTTACCTAAACTCTTACAGCAAAATGAAAGTGCGCTATGCTACGCAGGTTTTGAGTCAAACTGTAGCAAATGCTATAGAGTCTGAATTCGGAGAAGAATATTGTGAGAACGTAAATTTTATAAGGATGTTCGATAAATGGTTTGAAATTATGCACTACCAACTTTCAAGAAGCCTATCACAAGCGAAAGCCCAATAAGCGTCCTTTTAAATCTCTGAATGACCAACGCCTCGAGGTAATAATTCCATTTTGTTAGTGTGAGAGTGAGAAAATGTAAAAAATGTAATGAATGGGAGAGTGATGTTCAGCATCGAGAGGGAAATTTCAAGCAAGAAGAAAGAAAAAAGATGTTACTGTCTCAAGAGACATTGAGCGGTTTGAGACAAACAAGTAACTCTGTTTTACTCGGATTTTCCAAAATTAATTATCATGTAATAAATATAATAATTTCATTTTCAATCAATGGAATCATAGGAATCATCAAATTTCTCCTTGGAAAAGGTGCAGCCTTCATCTTAACTGGAGATTTCAATCAAGATCCCCTAGAATTGGAATTCTCTAGGCACAGACAAGCCTGTGGTTCAAATCAGGCACCGACTGTTTATGCCGTTTCAAACAATGGAGAAAAATTAAAAACTCTAAAAAATAAAAATATTAATAATCTATTTACCATTGGAGAAACGAATGTTCAGGCAAAGTGCCCAAATTAAAATAAACAAGAAATCATGCATTTGATTTACCACTTTAAAATATTTTATTAAAAATTTAACTAAAACAATACTTAACAGAACGTTTTTGGTTTTTTGACTATTTTTATCACTTGAGGATGTCCCTAAACATTCTTGCTGGATCTTTTTTCTTAAACTATCTTTGGAATTGCTTTTAGACTTAATTGCTTTTATTCTAATTGCAGATTTCATTTCTTCTTTTAGTTTTTTTAAATGACCATTGGCGATCGTGTTTATGAAAACCTTCACACTGTGCTTAAGCAGTGGATCTTTTACGTTTGTTTGACCATTACAAAATTCATTCCATTTTCCAACAATGCTGTCGTCATTCAAAACTTCACTGAAAGCTTGCTCGGCCCTGTTTTCAAAATATCTTGGTCCATAGAATTTTGAAACAATTTTGTAAATGCCAACAAACAAATCGTACGTTTCCTCACTTGGGTAAAACAACCCACCCCTATCTTGCGCCTCAATCCAGCTTCTAAGGTTCTTGGCAACATTTTCCTTATTGGTGCGCATTTTGTGAGCAATTTGCTGTCCTCTGACTGATTTCCGGCTTAAGGAGCGTAAAACTGTTCCAATAACATACATAAGCACTCCCTCAGCTTCTTCGATAGGAACATTAATATCAATTGGTACATTTTTTGGCTTCTTGGAGCCACATTCAATAATTCGTCTAATCATTGTATTAACAGCGTAAAACATTTCATCACGTGAAAGTTTACTTAAACTCTGAGAAAAAGAACATTATGGTAAAATAATGTATTCTTTTTTTCAACGTTAAAAAACCTGCTTTAGTCAAGGAATCCACAACTTTTGCAGTTTTGTGCCGGTGATTAATGAGAGTATTCATTTCAACAACTACTTTGCTTTCAACTGTGTTGGTTAATACTGGCTTTACTAAAGCTTTAAGCTCATAGATATCATTTGGAGATAAGCTCAGAATTGAGTGATAAATATCTGTCATCCTTTCAGTAACTTTCAGTGTTTCTGACAGACGTTTTAAACATTCTTTTACTTCGATAAAAATTGAACAGAAAGCTGTATCATATTCCGCGTCTGAAAAATAATTATTTAAAATTTATTGACAATAGTTTTAAAACAGCATTAATTTGTTTACTTGATATTAGACGTTTCCTAAACACCTTGGTAACTCTCTTCCTTTTTTTCTTTGGTGGTGTTTGTGTAGGACCCTTCGGCGTTGTCAGGCTATAAATGTAAACGTGCATGTTTTGTAGTTGATCATTATTCATTAATTTGATTACATGTAGTAAATATTAATTATTCAGGTACTTAGTTATTGTTGATAATGGAGGTCGGCTAATTTCCTCACTTTTCCTATCATTTTGCTTAATGTCATCCATGTTAAACGAGCTTAAAAATATTTCGATATCTTTATCTCTTAGAAATTCATCATCTGAAATTATCACAAACAAAATATATGCATTTTTAAACAACAATGGATAAAAGTTTAAAACCATTCATTTACCATTATCACTATCGCTGCCTTCGCTGGATGGGTTATTTGTATTCACAAAAGGTTTTGTGCTTTGTCTTGCTACCCCAATAACATCATAGGTATTTTCCCACATTTTAATTTCTAATAATAACATTCTTCAACTTTTGAACATTATTTATCGTAGACCAAATTAATACATACCTGGCTTAATCCGCATAAATCAGTCCCGATTCCCGAACTGTTACCCGCACCAGAGACAGCCCACCAGTATTTCGAATTTTAAAAACCGTTTCTAAAAACGCGCGCATGCGCGATGAATAAAACAAATACACGTGCTATTTTGTTTGTCCGCCAAGCTTTCATCTAGCCCCGCTAGGCGCGCTGGTATAGCCAATGGCTTTTGTGAGCCGCATTTTTTACGGACTGTCTTGTCCCGGTAAGGCTTTACTTAGTCCAAGATGTCACCGTTCTACTTTTTCAATTTGTTCCATTTTTCATTGTAAACTTCTGTTATTTTATTTTAATGATAAAAGTTTACGGAATTGTGTGGTTTCCTTTAATAATACTCCATGGTGACAGATTACTAGCAGCGGACGGATAGCGGCATGCTCGTCATGTTGTGTTGCTGTTCTAACGTTTTACTAAGTTATTGACTAGTTCTGCATTAACTCTTAATTGCTTTATTTAACTTCCTTAAGGTTATTTTTACATCCGACTAAACTCGATCGCTGATAATTTAACACTGATTGTTCTAGTTAATCTTTTTCTCTTAGACGCACCTAATTTCTTATTATCGTCTGCTAGCTAGTTCGGTTTAGTTCAGTTCCACCCTAATACAACATGTTTTTTTTTGTAACAAATAACTTAGTCTCTAATCTACGTAAATCTTCGCGGTTTTACAATGCATCGGCCGCTTCTGGACGTTCGAATCGTGACACTTGCGTCTCTCGTCTCCCTTTCTTCTAGTGCTTTGCGGGTTGCCCGTTTCCGCTTTTCGGTGTCATCGTTAATCCTGGGTTCTGTTTCGTTCGGTGTTTCGTTTGACTGTGTGTTGTTGTTTGGTTCGTCTATAGGTTGTACCAGTTGTTGATCACCCTCTCTTCTAGGTCCTCCATCAATTTGCACCTTGGTTGCTTGTTCCTGTTCGGGTGTTCTTTCTTTCGTTGTTTTGCGGTTCACAATTCTTGTAATTATTCTTGCTGGTCTGTTATAAAATTCTTGATTGTGCGGTTTTCTCCATCCGGTTTCGGTGGGCGTGTTCATAGTTTCTCTAGGATCGTTTCTATTCTCTCTGTACGGTGCTGGTATCCCTTCTCGAGGTCGTAGATGTATTCGATTTCGCCGGTATCGTTTTGTGCCATCTTGAATTACGTACGAGTCCGGTGTTCCTGCCGGGGCTACCACCGTTGCTGGTTTCCAATTTCTGTTGTCTATCTGGTAGCATATCGGAGCCCCGTCTTGTAATTCCGATAGTGTCCGGTTGCTGTTTCTGTTTGCATAGCTCATCATTCTTGCTTGACGATCCTGCAGTCCTTTTGTTATCGTTTTTGTGGGATAGTGAGGGTTTAGTGTCCCTTTATGTGTTGTGTTGGGGGTACGGATTTTTCTCCCCATCAACATTTCTGCGGGGGTAAGCAGATTAGCCAATGGTGTGGCTCTGTACTCCAGTAGGACGTGCTGTAGAGACTTTCCTTTCGTCATCCAGTTTTTCATCGTTTGTACCATACGTTCCGTTAGTCCATTGGCTTGAGGGTGGTATGGGCTGGTTGTGGTCTGCTGTACACCCCAACGTTTCAGAAAGGTGGTGTACATGTATGACGTGAAGGGTGGACCGTTGTCCGATATGATCCGCTGTGGTATCCCATATCTTGCAAATTGGGCTGTCATAAATTTGATAACGGATTCCGCAGTGGTTGATTGTAGATCGCTTATTTCTACATATTTTGAATAGTAGTCAATTATGAGGATATAGTTTTTTCCATTCCATTTGAATATGTCTGTTCCTAAAATTTGCCAGGGTAATTCAGGTATTTCCATCGATTTGAGAGGTGGCTTGCTGTTTGCGACTTCTCTCTGTCTGCAAATTTGGCAGCTTCGTATATGGCTTGTAATGTCGCTGGTCATGTCGGGCCAGTACACATTACCTCTTGCTTTGGCCAGGCACGCAGTTATCCCTTGATGAATTGAGTGTAATTGTTCCATCATATATCGCTGCTGTCCGACTGGGACTAGTAATCTCTCCCCTCTGTACACCAGTCCATCTTGCTCGTGCAACTCTTCCTTTATGGCCCAGTACTTGCTCAGTGTTTTGGATTTTATTGGCATGACACTGCTCGGCCATCCTTCTTGGATGAATTTTCGTAGTTGTTGGAATTCCCCGTCTTCCTCCATTGCTTTCTGGAATGTTGCCCTTCTTTCCTCTGATAGAGTTGTTACTGAGTATAAGGTGGCGCTTTCGCCTTCCAGGAAGTCCGTGTTCATCCCTTCCTTCGGATTGGGAGCTCTTGACAATGTATCCGCTATATATAGTTGCGTACCCGGAACATAGACTAGTGTGGGATCGTAACGTGCCAACCTTAGTGTCATCCTTTGTAATCGTGGGGAGAGCAATTGGAATGGTTTCTTTATTACGGCCAACAGTGGTATATGATCGGTTTGGATGATAACTGGGGCTGTGGCGATGTAGTATTGGAAATGGTCGCAAGCATATAGAATGCCTAACAGCTCTTTCTCTATTTGTGCATATCGTGCTTGAGTGGGCGTTAGCGTCATTGAGGCATACTCGACTGGCTTTCCTTCCTGTAGTAGTACAGCCCCTATTCCATGTTGGCTGGCGTCTACCGATATGATGTTGGGTAGGTTTGGGTTAAAAAAATGCCAACACCGGAGCTGTGGTTATTGCCCGTTTTAGATCTTCAAATGCTCGTTGTGCCTCTGTTTCCCATTGGAATTCTACTTCTTGTTTCATGATGGCACGGAGAGGGGCTGTTCTTTCTGAATATGCGGGTATGAATTTTGATAAGAAGTTAATCATGCCAAGAAAGCGTAACAACGCTTTCTTGTCAGTCGGTGGTTCCAGTTCCCTAATGGTTTTCACTTTCGCTGGGTCGACTTGCAAGCCGTCATGAGTGACGACGTTTCCTAGGTACGTTATGCGTGGCACCGCTAGTTGAACTTTTTCTGAATTAAACTTTAGGCCGCATTTCCTTGCTTGCTCCAAGACTTGATATAATGTCTTCAAGCATGAGTTAATAATATGTCAGCTCCCTATAAGTTACTCAGGCAATTCATTTTTATACTCCAGCGTTTTCTCCCGCGCCGCCGGCCTCCCAATTATATGCGACGCTCTGCGGCCGCCACGTGAACGAAAATCTTATTTACTCTTCATTCCGGTTTTTCCCCGGAAGTGCGTGTAGTGGAATCTAGCCAATGATATCGGAGCTATTTAAGCAGCCGAATATTTTGCTCAGTAGCCCTGGTTAAGGAAACATTTAAGTGATCAGTGGATTGGATTTAGCTCAGTTGTATAATTTTCTGGTTTCAAGTCACAATAACAACTCTTATCTTTGGCATTCTTTATCAATATCGGCAAATTGTATTGAGTTCCTGCATTTATTTGTCTCAGTACTGACACAAACTCCATGATCTAATGTTAAATTGTTAAAACATAAAAATTCACGACTAAAACACTCCCTTGGTGAAAATGCAGCCGACGACTCGAGGTCGAGGAGCTGTACGAGCGGGATTTTTTTTCGACACGAGAGAGCGCAACATTCGGTATTTTTCCCGCGCGGGCTAAATGAGAAGAAATCGCTGGATACATTACGCCTATGGAGCCTGAGTAACTTATAGGGAGCTAACATATTATTAACTCATGCTTCAAGTGATCTGATTCTTCTTTTCCGTAGATAAGGAAATCATCTGTGGCAATTTGTTTGTTTTTTATTCAAGCGAATGTTTCATTCATCACGCGCTGGCAGTGTTCTGAAGCCGTTGCGACTCCGAATGGTAGTCGAGTAAAGCGGTATTTTCCGAACGGAGTTGCGAATGTGCAGAGGTAGGAACTGGCCGTTGTGAGTTCTATGTGCCAGAAGGCGCTTTTTGCATCCAGTACTGTGAAAAGTTTCGCTTCTGCTAGTTCTGCAAATATCTCCTGGGCCGTTGGCATCGGATAGTTGTCCCGCTTTAATGCCTTGTTTAAATTGCGGGGATCAATACAGATCTTTTTGGGGTTTTAGGACCACTACCATCGGGTGCACCCACTCAGTTGGCTCTTTCACCTGGACGACGATTCCGTCTTTTTCCATTTCGTGTAGTTTCTTCTGCACATGGTGTTTTAGGTGAATCGGGATTTTACGTGCGAGTACTGATGTGGGAATTGCTCCCGGCTTCAGTTGCATGTGGTACTGTCCTGGTAGCTTCCCTATCGAGTCGAAGACATCCGGGTATTGTGCCATCAACGCTTGTGGTGTTAGGTTTCGAAGGTGTTGGGGCATATCTTCTGTGTCTATCATTCTTATCTCCTTTGCTTTGTGCTGGAGATGGCTTCCTAGTCGTGCGATTAGACCAAGTTACTGGGCATTGTTACCTCCTATGATTGGTGTGCGATACGTGGGGGTAATGTAGAAAGTAGTTTTCAGTTTCGCTATGGTGGAGGAGCAAGAAAGTTCCGTTGTACCCAATATTTCCACGTTATGCCCTGAGTAGGCCTTTATTATGTGCATTGCCGGTTGTATGGGTGGTGGATGTGTTAAGGATTCGTATATCTGCTTAGGCAGCACATTGACTTGAGAACCCGTGTCAATTTTGAAGGTTACCGTTGTTTCTTCGATCTGTAGAACGGTTTTCCATGTGTCAGATTGTTCCCGGCGACCTAATATTTCCGGCATGGTCGCGAATAGTGTGAGGGAATTTAGGTGGAGATGATCTTCGTCATATTCTGTTGGTCTGCGTATTCAAGGGAATTTTTAACATCTGAAAATTGTACTCCACCTACATTTGCTCTTGGTTAACTGTTGCCTTTCATACTTTACCGGAGACGTTTATTGTTTTCAAAAACGTAATTTATAATTCGGTTGGCATATAAATGATCAAATATCGGCTAGGAAATTAAAATTTGTTATGGAATTAAATTTTAATTTAAAATTACAGTATCATTCAAGTAAGGGGATTAAATTTTAAGAGAGCGGTAGATAAAACGTTTTTGGAAAAAATGGAATTTTTCTTGAACAAGCGTAGATCTTTAGTTTTTTCAATTAATTTAGAGGGAATAGATCGATTAACAGTAAAATTAGTTGATTGAATTAAGTATTTATGAAGGATTAAATTAATAAATATATTTAAAAAATTGCAATATTTAAAACTTCAGCCAATTGATTAACCTCGTTTGTTTTTTTCGGACTTGGTTTAAACCAAGACATTTTTTTATAATTCTAATTAATATCTTGTAAAGACACGATAATGATGCTAATCCGCCCTATTTCTTATGAATAAGGTGGATTAGTATCAATATAACTAGAACCCATTAATCTGTGTCAAAACGATGCGTAATCTGCTTCACAGTAGAACGTTATTACATAACCGCACGGAGTAATGCGCTGATACCTTGTTATTTATTTAGTAGACCCATGATGATAGTGTTCTAAAAGAAGGTGTGGAACGTATCATATAAAAGTTTGTAGAAGTGTAGAAGCATTTTCAAACTTTTCTAGAAATTAATATTTTCGCATTGTTTGCTAGTCCCCTATGAGTAAATATTTTCCCTGACCCACCAGTTTTACGGCTTAAGAGCCAGTTTTCGTTTACATATACATGTATAGAAAGACTTCTCTTACTGGGAGATAATTATATGCGGTGGCGTTTCTTTCGAAATTACAGAGACATCAGGAACACCTTTAATTTACCATAAAGCTGATGGACTTAGTTTTTAGGTTTCCAAACGAAATTATTTAGTTGGTTACTTCAACGGTTCATTTCTGATTGTGTTGATTTTCTACGATTTACGGAAAGAGAAAATATGTATGCTAAAGTAGAATTGACACTTTAAAGTGTCGTGACTCGTGAGTATCGAATTTAGCAAGCATTTCACAAGTCTGTGGCACGATTCGTAGCTTTATAGTGCATGCGAGT
The DNA here is from genome assembly GCA_019434445.1 of Phalangium opilio. Lineage (NCBI taxonomy): Eukaryota > Metazoa > Arthropoda > Arachnida > Opiliones > Phalangiidae > Phalangium > Phalangium opilio. The sequence continues at coordinate 18,966 of JAEQBA010002033.1, read as the reverse complement.
CCGAGGGGTCCGACATTTAGACGAAATCACGTACGCTTCTGGCGAGATCGTGAAATCTTTCACACAAAATCACGAAATCTTTGAAGAAATGACGAGATTTATGAAGAAATCACGAAATTGTTGAAGAAATCTCGAAATCATGAAATCTCTCAAGAAATCACGAAATCTTTGTCGAAGTCACGATATCGTTGGCGAAATAACGAAATCTTTGGCGAAATCACGAAATTTATGAACAATTCAAGAAATGACGACATCGTTGAGGAAAACAAGAAATCTTTAGCGAAATCACAAAATCTCTGGCGAAATCACAAAATCTTCGGCTAAATGCGGAAAACTTTGGCGAAATCATGAAATCCTTGGCTAAATCACGAAATCTTTGGCGAAATCATGAAATCTTTGGTGAAATTACGAAATCCTTGGCAAAATCACGGCCCCTTAATAAAAACGGATTTCCGGATGTGAATTTCAGGACCCTTACATCCTACGAAACAGTGGAGATGTTTTTTGAGAATAATTCCAAAGCAAGTACTGCATATGTCTATATGGCCCAACCACTTCATCCAAAAACGCCGCCGCTTTATTTAAGCGTTATGGGATCAGATAAGCGATTTTGAAGCATGGACGTCTCCCAAAGATGGAAACACACAATTTTTGAATGCTTAAAGGTTGGGATCAAAGTCTCATCGTTTTCAAATGACGTAGATCCAAGGCTACGTAAGGCTGTGATTAACGAAAGTAAAATTTTTAATGCAAATACAAGAAACTTGTCCATTCCTAATGCTTGGACATGGTTTTACAACGTTTGCTTGAATCCACCGTTTTACATCATGAACGAAATTAAGATGTAGATTTCTGAAAGATTTTATCGTGCTACCAATGGGTAATGAACTGTGCTCAATTTTACATTTGAAAACGCTTGCGACAAAATTTTCAAAGCGGTACATGGACTAAAAGACAGTAATCTAAACCCTAAAGATGAACAAAATTTTGCAGCCGTGAACGTCTTTCTTCTCCTACTGTAAGGAATTGTACTTAAAATGTAAAATTATGGACTTCTGTCCTTAAGAAACTTTGTTATATTTGTATTTCAATTTTGTTGAGAGAGAACCTGAGAGCGTTAGAGCCCAAAAGAAGGAAAGTAACCAGCCCTGGGGCTTTAAACCCCCTAAAAATAGGACAAAGGTAGCGTGAAAAAGGGGAAATCACCTCTTCGAACGAAAAGAACTACTCTCGCGTTCTCTCTTTTTCAGTGTCAATGTAGTTTTCGTAGCGAAAGGATAAGCGAATAGCGTTGTAGTTTTTTGGAATTTTTTTGGATAATAAAATCGTTTTGCTGTCGTTCAAAATACTTTGGTCCACTAACTTAGCGTCTCCCACACAATTAAAGTGAGAGTTATTTCACCTACCATCGAGAAGCTTCTGCTGGATACAATCCATCATAGTAAAGGGACAGTGTTAAACTTGAAAATCGTGAGTAGTTACCACATCCTATTTGAATAAAGAATAAATTCTAATCGAAAGGATAGAAGCAATATGGACATGGTCTGCCGTATTTGTTTTACGCTATTGGAAGCTTTGATTTAAAAAAGATAATTATATTACTCTTAATTGCTACACTTGTATTGAAATTAATGCTCACAGTCTTATTGGACAATGCATAACCATTAGAAACGATTCTTCCTTTAGTAGGGGAGTTGTTTCTTTCATTTGGGATAGTTCAAATTAGATGCTGATTAATATTTCCTTTAGGATGTATGTTTTTTTTTGGCTGGGTGTTATTCTTTATATTTATTTTCTTTAAGCCAACATGGTCGATTAATCAAAACGCGTCTTGGATTTAACCAAGACCTAAAAAGTATCGATAAGAACAACGTTAATCACTTGACTGAATGCGCAGATATTGAAACTTTTTTTTTAATTAAAACTTACATGTTTAAGAAAGTAATGTTCCATCACCCTATTCCATTGAATAAACTTATTTTACTGGTAGTAAATTTTTCCCTCAATAATTTAGAGGGAAAAATTTACTTATCTCGGGTTTTCGAGCACAATTCCATTCCCCGAAAACATTTTATAACTACATTTATTATCACTTTTAAGAGAGTACGTGTATGACATTGTGTCGTTAATAGGTTGCTAACATATCCCCGTTCATGCCCTGTACGCTTCATAGTGAAACCTTTTTTTAGTGCAAATTTCAACAATGGCAGCACATTCAATAGCGACGTTATGATATTTACTCTTGGTTAAACTGATTTATGTAATAGACCACTTCGACATGGGGTAAAACTTTGCCTTCCATCTCGCTCGATGGAAAAATCATAAATAGAGCAGAGACGGCGAGGGGTGAACCCCCTGTATGTCCTGATACTGAGGATTGACATCTCTTTTTTTTACGTAGAAAGGGTCTATAGCAGCGACGGTTCTATGCCATGGCGTTTCTATGGTTCGCAAGCAGTAGGGGCGTGCATGATATTCGTAATTTTTTGATTTTCTTAAATTTCTTTGTTGTAATTGTTAACTTAAAGGGAGGGACTGTCCGACCCCCTCTCTTTTTTTACCCACCCGCTATGTTAAGCTCTATGAGGAAGATCGTCGTTTGTCCCACTGTCCGAACAGCCCCTTTAAACGCGGTCGTAGCCTGAAAATTCTGACTTGGTTATTATGCAATATAGCCTGCGTCCACCGAGTCGCGTGATCTACGACGCTGTGGCTCGACTCTGCTACTTAGTCTGTATATCTTCTGTATTAACAGAAGTAAATCAAGTTCATTTACTTCTGGTATTAACGTTTTTTAAAGGAATATGGGATTTTTAAACTTGTCGCTGTGAATCTTCCTATAGTAAATGTAGTATTTCTAGTAGCCCCAGAGACTTCTGGTAGCACTCTGCAAGCATTTGGTAGAATAGTTTTATAGAAATTGAAATGGTAGAAGTTATTTATAAAATAAGATTTGTTCGAATATTTAAACTTCAATTTGGTCGAATTATTTCGTAGTTGTCCTATTTCAAGGCGAGGAATGCTCTCAAAAACAATTACAATTTGCTGACGAAAACCTTAAAAAGTACTATTCACACAAAATTCTCGAGCAGCTTAACGCGTAATTGAGTGGGCTATTGCCTTGGTGACCCGGCCAGCGAAAGACAAGGCATGAGAATGGCACAAGGCGCACTTCTAGCAAGGGGGATGTATACAACTTTGCATAATACATCCTCCTTGTTCGAATCGGGCGCAGCAGAGGCTAAAGCAGACTACCCTAAATGGTTTTGTCATTGTTACCGTGTAGTTATATGGTATTTTCCACACGAAAACTCTTAAAAGTGATAATAAATGTAGTTATAAAATGTTTTCGGGGAATGGAATTGTGCTCGAAAACCCGAGATAAGTAAATTTTTCAAATTATTGAGAGGGAAAATTTACTACCAGTAAAATAAGTTTATTCAATGGAATAGGGTGATGGAACATTACTTTCTTAAACATGTAAGTTTTAATTAAAAAAAAGTTTCAATATCTGCGCATTCAGTCAAGTGATTAACGTTGTTCTTATCGATACTTTTTAGGTCTTGGTTAAATCCAAGACGCGTTTTGATTAATATCTGTTACTTCGGTCTTAATTTTTATTAATTTTGCGTACATGCGGTGGTGATTAATTTATTTCAGTGCTCATTCCCGCTAGCTGCAGAAAAGGACATATTTTGTCATTCAATAGACTGAGAGTCAGTAGCTAAGGGGACGTCACATCAATATTTTTAGTCTTAATTTGAGCTGATGAAATTCGTAGATATATACGAGGGTGTGATGTCATGACAAAGATTTTAGTTCGACTATTTCTGATGAACCCAGACCAGAATATACCAGTTGCTTTCACGCTAATTTTGAACCCCATTTCCAATGTCATTGTGTCAAAAAGATCTTATTCAGAACGGATATTTCTCTTAACCTTTACACGAGATTCAACATATAGATTACCATCTTTTGTGATTAACTTTAACCTAATTTAAGAAACTAAAATAGTTATTTTTTTTGTTAAAATGACATTAAATAAGACAACTAGCAATAATTTGGCAATATTTCGGAGGAAAAGAAATACAGTTTTGTAGTATTTTGGAAAAGCTGGCAATATCATAATAATTATATAATATAAATATAACGCGTCTTAAAAAGATTTTCTATTCCGTACAGTGTGGTAGTTTGGCATATTTTATTTTTCGCTCTGTCCTTAAGTACAATTTTAATTGGATTTAGCCATTGGGATAGATGACAAATGATTAGCCAGCGTACTACGGGAGTCTGGCAATGGAACTGTGCTTAGATTTTTCATTGAATATAGGAAATAATAGGATCAACAATTTGTTAGTAGTATTTATGAAACTAATGGTAACTATTTTACCTTTGATAAATAAAGTCAAATGAGAGTTACAGTAGTTTATTGATGTCAAATAATAGTATTATTTATTTTATAAAATATAAATTGTAATTTTTTAAGGTTATAGCTGTTCAATAATTACTTTCAAATCATTAAAACAATTGCTTTAAGAATATTTTGGTTAAACCTTTTTTTTCAAAGTTAAAACACGCATGATTATTATTTTATTGGAATGTGCTAAAGATTTATTTTAAAAACACATTTGGTTTGATAATTGCTACGTTTATTTATAGCATGCAATTTGGAATTATATTTCCCTGGTTGTTATTTATTTATGGTACTCATTATAATTATTTTCCAGTAAATAAAATGTTGTTTTTCACATTTAAAGCTAATAGTTGCGTATTTTTTAAAGGGTTTCATTCATAACTTTATAAGGAAAATTATTTTGGACACCAGAAAGGCTTTTGAGAATAATTAGTGATTGCGTCCTAACTGGCAAAAAATAGACCTTAACAGGGAAAAGCTATGAATAACTATAATTAATTTTAACTGAATCTAAAATGTAAGTTTCACTATGAATACATGAGAGGGATTAAAAAAATGTTCAAAGACAGTCATACGTGAAGGTTGGACATAAAAAGTGTGAAAAGTTCAACATAAACGTTAATCATTTTGTTAATCTCTCAAGTGAATAATTCGATGATGAAAAAATATTTATACACATTTAATCCTAGGACTGTAAAATTGAGAATATATAATAGCCAGAAAAATAGTAAGCATGGGTTTTAATGTTAAATTATTTTAGGTATAAAAAAGGGAAGGGGGAGTTTGTTAAATAACTGCTAATATACTTAAAGATGCTTTTTAAAAGGGTAGTGATTTGTTGGTGTAGAATCTGCAGTTTAGCTCAGAGAGTTAATGAAGCGCCTTGTATTTCGTTAGTGACATCTTCAATCCAGTTGATTTATTTTTTTTTCTATATTTAATACTATTGAACTAAGATGGCGTTAGTGGTTAATGTCGTTAATTGGTAGCTTTTTTTACTGGTTCCATCGCGCTTGGTTTTGTTTTATTGATGTAGAGTCTGCAGTTTAGTTCACAGTTAATGAGGAGCCTCGTGTTTCACTAATAAACTAAGATGGCGTTAGTGGTTAATGTCAATAATCGGTAGGTTTTTTACTAGCTCCATCGCGCGTGATTTGGTTTTGTTAATGTAGAATCTGCAATTTAGTTCAGAGAGTTAATGATGTGCCTTGTGTTTGGTAGCGACATCTCCAGTCCATTTTATTTTTTTTATATTTATTACGTTTGAACTCAGATAGCATTACTGCTTAACGTCATTAATTGGCAGCTTTATTTTACTAATTCCATCGAGCTTGTTTTGTTTGGAAAACGTCCGTAAAATAACGTTCATAAGGCGTTTCGATGGAAATTTAAATTGAACTCCAAGGTTAATCACAGTTGGGTTTTTTAGAGTTACGAGTGAAGTACTTGAGGTTTAATCGGGTAGTGAAGGAGGGGGGATTTGGGGTATTTCACCACCCGCGGACACGGGGTAGTCAGTTCCTGTAGGGTAGGCATGCTGACAAGTCCCTTATTCCCTCAAAACTTTGTCGCCCAGAAGCTTGGCTTACAGGAGTGTGCCCAAACTCCCAACATAGTAAAGTACGTAATTTTAGTAACAAACCATTGCTGTTCTAAATTTTAATAACGTTGAAGCAACTTTTGTTCAAAAAAGTTTTTTAGCGAATTCATATCTGTTAGGAACTTCTATTGTGTTGATGAACTTGAAGGCAAGGCTTGCCAAGCCTTTATATAATTATGCAGGGAAACCAAATAATTGACATGTATTGTTTGGCTTGACGTTCTATAGACACTCGCTCAACCAATACGAAGGTTATTTCTTTGATATCTTTGCTTTTTTAATCCAAAGTCGCTCTCATTCTTTGAACACGCCAGTCTAAAGTGTCTGTTGTTTCTGCATAGAAGTTGAATATTTATATTTCTGGATCTATCTATCGAAGTCTTGTGGTGTTGTTTTTTATAATGATGATGATCATATTTTTTAGCTGTGTAGTTTTAACCTTTTATTATACTGGTAAAGGCTATGATGAATTATCTTTCTGTTGAAGCTTAGCAGCTGGCACGTGTTGATACAATACGCTTATAATTGTACGAAAATAGTCTTTAAATTGCATGTTTCAAAGTTGAAAATATGAACTGCTTGAAGCATTTATGTCGAAATAATTTTATTCTTCGTTATATTAGTTATGTAAAGGGGCGGAGGGGGAGGAGGCGAAAGAAAACTTTACCATTTACTGGCTATTATATGTTCATTTAAATATGAGATTTTGAGGGTCAATTTTTTTAAATTTTGTCAGGCAACTCTTAGCTTTAAGTTTGGAAACAGTGCTGCTAGAACATGACAATTATTGTTTTGCGCGTGGGTTACCAAAGGGACAATGAAAAGGTTATAAAATTTGAAGAAAAAAAATTATTCCAGAAGGCTTTGCAAATTCTACACCTGTTGGTTTTACTCAATGCCACCCATCGCTCAGACTACTCCAGCTGGTGAGAAACACAAAGAGAATATGCAAAACTTCCTGGAATATTAATTGTAAAAAAATCTTTTAGTTATTTTATTTACAAGGGTAATGTAATATATATATATATATATATATATATATATATATATATATATATATATATATTTTGGTAACCGCAATTGGGGAAATAATTCTCAAACTTTATAAAAACAAATATTAATATAAAAACAGGATATTAGTTAGTGGGACAAATTAATAAGTTCATATGGCTATTAAGTAGTTTAAAAATAAATTTTTGTAAGTGCTATTAGATTGGGTCGGGTACACATTATTGATAAGTTATACAAAGAAAAGGTTATATTAATAAATAATATTTAAACATAAAATCTTCGCTACAGGGGTTGAAATAAAAACAGTATAATATTAAATTAAATTAATTTAGTTTATAAAATCTCGTGGATTTTTTTGAACGGTTTGAAATTGTTAATGCAAAAAAAATTATAATCGTCTTAATGTTAAAAAAAATATAGCGCGCTTAAAAGAGAAAAATGGTAGTTGCGAAATTGATATTTAGAGAACTCTTCGAATATATTAATTTTAATCAATATTTATTTAAAATTTGAATAAGAGTGTTTTAATCTCAGCCCAAAAAAACTGTTCAATGTTAACTAAAAGGATGCGTTTGTGTCAAGACTTTCACCAGCTTATTAAAGATTATTATTTAATCACATGGCATTACCAACAGGGGCTACGTTTTTAACTTGTTTTTACATGAAATACCATTGGGGCAAGAATAATACAGCGTACTAAAATTACTTCATTGGAAAATTCTAAAGTTAATGCAACAATCATCATCCTTTTTCATAACAATAGCATGGCCCTACAATCCTCCCTACAGTTATTATAGTCTGGGCAACATCAAAATTTATATCGAACCACTCGGAATACTTGTACACTCTCAGAATTTGTTGTTCAAAACTGAACAAAATTGCGTTCACAGGTTTGTCCCAGCAGCTAAACGCTATTTTGTTCTAAAAAGAACGCTTCATTCTGTGTTCAACATTGAACGATGAAGATTTGTTCACCTTAGAACAAAGCTGTTCATTTTCGAACATATAATGGATGTTCGACAGTGAACGAAAACGTTCCGCTTTCAAACATATTTATCGTTTAATATAGAACGAATTAGATCATTTCCCAACAAATTTTTCACGTTCAATATAAAACAAAATTGTTCGTTTTCAACTGGATGTTTGGCGTTCAACATAGAACAAAACTGTTCATATTCTATTGAAACATTTGGCGTTCAAACTGGAACAAAACTGATCATTTTTAAAGAAATATAAGGTGCTCAGTATAGAACAAAACTGTTCATTTTAAACTAAATATTTGGCGTTAGGAATAGAACAAACTTGTTCATTTTCAAATAGATAAGCGGCGTTCAATACTGAATAAAACTGTTCGCCTTCAACTAAATATTTAGCGCTTAATATAGAACAAAACTGTTCGTTTTAAACCACACTATAAGGCGTTCAATGCAGAACGAATTAGGTCATTTCCAAACAAATATTACTTGTTCAATATGGAACAAAATTGTTCGTTTCAGTATAGAACTAAACAAACTTTTTTTATGCCTGAAAAATGGAGAGAAATAATAGTCATGTGTAAATGCACATAATTGTTTTATTCAAAAAACTTTCGTTAAAAAATGTGAACAACAAAATCTAAGCATTAATCTTGAAGCATGTGTCGTTCACTTATGTACGCTTGCCACACTGACTGAAAATCTTTTCGCGTCAATTCCGAAAACCACTTTTTGCAAATATTCCATGGTTTTGCTAAGTCCAGTTGCGTACTTTAATTGAAAGGTGTAGTAGCCAGAAAAGATAGAGGCTATCCCAAAAGCGAGACTGGAAACTTCAAACGATACATTTTCAATTACCACCTCCATATAAGCTGATAAAAAGTCTTCATTTTGGAAGACTAGTGTTGGGGTACTCGATTTTGGCGCCTGAAATTTTTTTTCAATTTAATCTAACTTCTTATAGTATTTCTATACCTCAAACTTACAGTTTCTGAAACCCATAAGTCTATATTTTCTCCAAAGAGACTAGGGAGAATTATCATACTGGTACGCACTTCCAAATCTGAAACAAGATGTATCAACTTATTACAGCAAACTGAAACAAATGACAAACTAAACAGACTCTTTAAAGGGAGGGTGAAGTAGAAAATCAAGTGATTTTTTACCGATTCTTCTACTAATTATAAGACCAGTCTGCATAGTGAAACATTCAGGAAATACCGTTTCCGAATGATTTTAAAATTACAATTAGGTTCAGATTTTAAGGGTAATTCTAAACAAGGACTGCCGACCAATCGCGTAACGCCCTGCCTTTTTATTAACAAAATTCTCGTGGCACGTTCCGTGTTGAATGAAATTTATCACGAGATTTGATAAAATTTGCGCGCGACGTGACAATCGTGGCGTGAGACATGGAGCGTGCCACGAGAATTTTGTTAATAGAAAGGCAGGGCGGTACGCGATTGGTCGGAGGTCCTTTAAAATTATCCTTAAAATCTGAACATAATTGGAATTTTAAAATCATTCGGAAACGGTATTTCCTGAATGTTTCACTATGCAGACTGGTCTTATAATTAGTAAAAAAATCGATAAAAAATCACTTGATTTTCCTCTTCACCCTCCCTTTAAGAAATATTTCTAATATAAATTTCATGCTATATTTGGATGTTCAGTTTTTGCACATTTACCAATCGTCCAAATACTTAAATCTAAATAATAGTTATCTAAAACACGTTGAAATATTAAACAAAATTTATCAAAACCAAGTAAAATTGATCTTTACCTTTAACTTTTTCATCTGTCAAAACTTCCTTTTTTTCGGCAATATTTGTCAAAAATCTTTCAACTTTCTTTCTCTTCTTTTTGTCCGTTTGAGAATTTATCATGCTTATTATTTTTGAACTAATTGGTTGAAAATGATGCTCAATAATCTTCTCCGCTGACGGTGCTATATTTTTCAGTCTGTTAAGTTCAAAAACCAACTGCAATGTTTTTGTAAATAATTAATATTTTTTCTTATTAATATGAGGTTGAAACCTACTTGGTTTTTTTGGCACAAGAGAGGAAATTCTACAATAACATCTGCTACTTCGTTTTTAAATGCAGTGTGTTGTCTATATGTTAAGGTTTTCCGCATTTCTCCTTCCAAAAGCGTTTCATCTAATTGAGACTTCTTACTCTCCCTTTGAATTATACTAATATGGGCCTTTACGGTCTCGATGTCTTCACCTAATCCATATTTATCCTACATTAAGCACAAAAACAAGTAAATAAAAGCACCGTTGTCAATCACAAATAATTCGTGAGTGTACACATACGAGGTTGGAAGACCTATCTAATTTCTTCTTAGGCTCTTCTGTTACAATATTAACTGAATCACTTTTTGGCCGTTTGTTTTTATACTTTACGGTTCCACTCCAGGTTGTTTTTAAAACTGGGAAAATTCAAATGAATAAATTCGGTTATAATAAGAATCTCTACAGATGGTGAAACGTAAAAATAAAACGGATATATATTCACTTACCTACTGGCAAAAATATTACAAGGCCCCAATGTCTAAATTATTAACAAAACCTAACCTAGTCTGGCAAGCTCCTAACTCAATATAACATAGAAAACTAAAAATAATCACTTGGAACTGTATCCAAAATATTACCTCCGTACACGGTAAAAAAATGTTTAAAAGTCAAAGGACAATCCACCTTATTCACTTTTGCCGGAAGTTAGGCTTATCTTGGTATTCGTGGAGGGGAGTAACGAGAAGAAATTCGTCTAGTGTCTACTACAAAGGCCAAAAGTATGTACTGTAGCAGACGACAGACGAATTTCTTCCCATTACTCCCCTCCACGAATCCCGAGATAAGCCTAACTTCCGGCGAAAGGCAATAAGGTGTATTGGATTTAAAAAACCGTCACAATTCAGCCAAAAAGAGAGCTACTGAGAGGGGAGGAGCTACGGGGACGTGTCGGAAATATTGGTAGTCTAAATTTTATGGCCTGAGATGACGACCGAGGTAAGAGATAGAAAGCTGTGACGTCACGAGTAGTAGCAGGAGAGTATCGTTTGGCTGAACCGCGGGGGTGTGACGTCAGTAACGGCTTTAAAAAAAACATCCAACGGTCCCACTAAGGCTTAGTTACCGATCTGTATTAATATTTTAAGTTAAATACCTTTAGAGTCTTTAATAGTGAGTCGATTTATACATAAATCTAGTGAGCCAGTGCGTAATTTAAAATAAATAAAAATCCTGTAGTTTAATTGCAATAACAGTTAAATAAAGGATATCTTTCTCAACTTTGTTTTTTAAAAAATGAGCTATTTATAGGTATTCATTACAAATAATGATTTTTTTTACTTTATGCTGTAGCAATGCATTAATTAACAATAGGTTTTTATACATAAAAATTAAATTTATTTACCTTTATAAAGGAGACGTTCTTTTCTTTTTTTTTCAAGTTCCTTGCCGTCGCGTAGCCCGAATGCCCGATGTAAAATGGCTATGGCTGGTTTATCGTCCAAAAATAAAATAGGACCACGAGACACGATGTCCACCCGGTTTTCCCGAAATCCCACAAATTCCTTTATCTACTCTCTCGCGCAAAGAGTTGCCTTTAGCGTACGTAAAAACCCAGTGGAATTTTTTTGTATGAACGAGTTAAACCCTATTTTGCGACCCCTATGATGAATGATAAGATTAAATAATAATTGAAATTTTAGTTTACATTTAAAAAATTAATCTAACTAGGCCTAAATTTGTTTAAGCCGTATAAAACATTTAAATGTTCTTAAAAAAAAAGTGAAATAAATTTAAAAATATGTGCTTAATATCAGAAGTTTATTAACTAACAATATAACCAGAAGTACAACAATGGACTTGTGGTAATATTGGTAGAGGGGAATAGCCAGTGCCTTCCTTATCTGGGAATAACTCTTCAGTTATGAACGGAAATGTTCAGTTCCAACTAAAAACGTTTCTTTTTACGGAAATGTTCTAATTTGAACGATTTTTACACCAGTGAACCATCTCAATTATCGATACAGTCTCTGAACCAAGACTGTTCAATTTAGGAGCGTTTTGTTAAATTTTGAACAGCGTCCGAACCCTTGTGAACGCATATTTTTAAGAGTGTAAACCTTGAACTTGCTCGAGAATTAACAATTTTACCCAATCATAAAATACTTTAAAGGGAATATGAAACTATTAGTATATCTTTGACAGATATGATGCTCCTTTCTGGTACGAATATTGAAATTTTAGGCTTTACCCGGGGTAAATTTGATATGGATTCTTCAAGCACGTTAGATTCCCTTTAATGTGTCTGGACTCTTTCCAAGAGCAGAACAGTGACGTCAGTCAAGTTACTGACGAATCTCTCCCTTTTTCTGATCATTGTATCACTGACCTCGTACCGGCCGTTGTCTTTTCTCACAAAGTTCACATAATGTCCCTCGGCTAACGATTGACCTTTATGAATAATCACTCCTTTAGTTTTAAAAAGCATCTTGCTCAAAGTGACATTTTGATTTTCAAAACTTGATATTTTGGTCGAAATCTTAATTGGACGACCATCTTTGTAATCGCCACGGAGAAGACACAAAAATACGTACTTCCCGCTGGATATCAATACATCACGCTCTTGTATTTTTGGGTTGTTACAAAATACGCATGGCATCTCTGTCAATCTCATTCTTTTTTCTAGAGATTTCCAATCAATTTTATCTCGGTTTTCTAGTGGAAGATTGAAAATGTTGCTTTCAACAATATTTTCCGAATTTTGTTGAACTTGACATTTGGGGCATTTGGTAACATTTCGCGACTTTGACCAAAAAAGATCTTTTAGAGCCTTAGAGTAATCGCCTTCCATTTCTTGGCTTAGTGTCGTCAAGAGTACCATCAAAAATTCACTGGCGTCTTGTTGAACGTTTTGCGTAAAATGATTTCCGACAGCCATTCTCAGTTCCAACCCTTTACGACTGAAACTACCTTGAGAACTCTCTATGTCGTTTATCGTGTTTTGGAGGCAACGTAAAACTGGTTTTTCAATGAATGACCCATTGTAAGATTTAACCAATTCTCTTAATTCCGGCACTAATAAGAGCAGTTGCAAAACGCTATTAGAGTAGCACGTTACTTGATCATCGTTAGCTAAACCCTTCAAGGGCAAACTATCCAAACTCTGTTGGGCTTTCCTTTTCTTCTTCGGTGTTTCTTCACATCTCTCTTCCTCGCCTTCTAAAAGGCTTTTAGATAGTGTAGGCGCACTTCTTTTCCCACCTCGACTTTCTTTCGACTCCGTTATTTCCAAAAGAGGCAGATCTGGCCTATATTTTTTGCGAAGCCTGTTATACTCCATAATGGCTCGTCCATCCGCCTTAATTTTAGTCGGATCGAACTGTAATAGATGGAGTCCGGCCAAGGACGTCACTCTCGATAAAGCCACATACGCGATGCCCGTTCCGAATAAATTCGAACCCAAATCCATAATGGCGCATTTTAAACTCATGCCTTGGCTTTTGTGTATCGTAATAGCGTACGCCAGGATGACGGGAAACTGGGAGCGTTTAACGTAAATGTTTGCCATGAGCAAAAATTTGACGCAAATTTTCTCAACTAAAAAGTCAGTGTAAGCGTCGTCGTTATTCGGTTCGCGATCTACTCTTAGAAAAATCCCAGTAACGTTTCCATGTTCGTCCTTCTTGAACCCAGTTACGAAACCCATCGTACCATTTACAACGCCTTTTTCAAAACTGATATTCCTTCTGACCATTATTCGGCAGCCAACGCAAAGAACTAACTCGCTCTCCAAACCGCCTGTTTTGGACGGTTCGTTTTGTAGCCCTTGCAGTCTCCTGAGAATGTTTTTATTCATTTTTCTGCCATAGTCAGCGAGTCTATCCTGACAAGGAATGACTTCAACTTTCTCGCCGTTTTTTCGCAGCATATCAAAGTTGAATTTTACGCACATGGTTAATTTAGGCATCAAGCAAATTGGGTGAAACCCTTCATTGGACAGCTTAATGAAAAGCTCCATAGCCACCTCGATGTTATTTCCTCCAGCAACCAATCTAGTTCCTAAGGTTGCAACATCAGCTTCGGAAATATTTCCAATTCTAACTCTGCTTAGAATGTCGCCGTAACTTTGGTCGTTGGCTTGTCTAACATTTTGCGTTAGTTCATCGTATTTAAAAAACTTCCAAAGATCACTTCCTCCGATGCAATTGAATCTAAGTCTGGCTTCTTCGGAAGTGATTTTGATAAACGCGGGATTTCCTTGAACCGGAGGCAATTGGAAAAAGTCTCCCAAAACAAGAATAAATACAACTCCACCAAATGGTTGGTTCATTTCCCAAAATTCGTTCAGCCTCAAGTGAACGTGAGTCAGTAAAACCGATGAGACCATAGAAATTTCATCAATAATTAACAGTTTTAAATTACCCAAAGTTTCTTTCATAATGCTTATATTCTCAGAACTCAGGGAATGGTATTCGGCGATACGCCCATGATCTACCGGCAACATTAGTAATCTGTGTAACGTTACGCCATTAACATTCAACGCTGCAAAACCCGTTGGCGCGGCAATGGCCACGCTAGCAGGATTTTGAAAGAGTCGCCTTACAGCGCTGGCGAGAGTGTCGATAAGAAACGATTTGCCAGTTCCACCAGGTCCCGACACAAAAAGGCACTTGTTTCTAGATTTTTCTCCCTCTTGGGAGAAGTGATTCATGATCTGATCATAAATTCTCTTTTGATCCGAGTTTAGTGACGCCACATTGTCAACATCAGTCTCGAAATTCATTTCCATGGCAGCTTCCACATCAGCCATCGCGTGTTCGGTTTCGATAACAATTTCTTTCCCTTGCAGCGCATTTTCATCGTCCTCACTTTCTGCCTCCGAAATTATGGTTTCTGGCTCTTTCGCCTTTTTAGAAGCCTCCCGTTTCTTTTGAACTTCTTTGGAAACCGAGAGTTTGTCGTGATATTCTCTCATGTCCTTCAACACCGAAAGCGAGTTTTCGAAAGCATCGGCGTATGTTTCAAAATCGCCCAATAGCTCATTTTCGTCACGCCACGGTTTGAAGAGGATCAATAGAGCGTGACAATACTGTTCTTTCTCCTCTATCGGATCGTGAATGTAGTGCTCCACTATGTAGGGCTTAATTCTCTTTCTCATGAAACCCAAATTGTTTTTCAACTCGATTACATTCGCATTTTCTCGACACCATCAGAGTGCTTCGCGTAATCGTAAAACTGACCAAATTCCCGCAAACTAATATTTTCCAAGCTGTCGGGACGATTCGGATACTTGTCGTCGACGAACCCTTTTTGGCAAGTGTCCTTGCTTTCGGGGTCAGTTTCCCTCAAACGAGCGAGTTCCTTGTAACCTTTCAAAATTCTCGATCGGTTTTCTTTCAAGTTAGTGTTTATAAATTTAGTGCTGTCAGACTTGTTGTAAAGGTCTTGGCCCAGCATCATATCGAGAGCTTCATAAATTCCTATTTGCTTGCACGTCAAAGATTTCAATCTATAGGCAAATAATTTTTTGGACAAACTTTCGTTGCCTAACTCGGCAAAAGTTTGATCCATGTCAGCCCGGTCTCCCTTTGTCACGTAAGCCGTAACATAGTTTGCCACTATTTCCGATTTGTCAGCGATAAATTGCAAATCCATGTTGGCTTTGGAAGCCAATAGTAGCGTGGGATTATAATCATTTATTAAATCTTCGTGCTGTTTTCTCGGCAAGTCGTACAGCCGTTTCTGCACCTTTTTCATCTTACGGTGATGAGTAACTGATCTAACGGCATTCATAGTCGCTACGTTTGTAACGTTACGACCCGTACAAAAATTTTAAGCTGTAATTCATCTGCATACGCGCTTTTTTATCGCTACCACGCTGTAATAGGTATAAATTAAGGCTACATTTTCTGCAGCTCGAAAAACGCGAAAATTTCACAGAAATTCCAGAACTGCAAATTGTCTGCCGTTTCTACATTTTCTGTTTATTATCTGTTAATTGTCTGTATTGGCAGAAATATGCAGCGCGATTCTGCAAACGCGATGCAAAAGTAGAAATAACAGCTGCTAGTTTAAAACTGTAATTTGACCACAGTTATAGACATGTTACAGTTCTGCAAAAGTGATGGAAAAGTAGAAATCCAGCTGCCAATTTAAAACTGCAATTTGACTATATTTATTGACAAGTTACAGGTCTGCAAAAGTGATGAAAAAGTAGAAATACCAGCTGCTAGTTTAAAACTGCAACTTGACCACATTTATAGACATGTTACAGGCCTGCAAATGTGATGGAAAAGTAGAAATCCAGATGCCATTTTAAAACTGTAATATGACCATATTTATAGACATGTTACAGGTCTGCAAAACTTATGGAAAAGTAGATATTCAGCTGCCAATTTAAAACTGTAATTTGACCATTTTTATAGACATGTTCAGGTGTGCAAAAGCGATAGAAAAGTAGAAATACCAGATGCTAGTTTAAAACTGTAATTTGACTACATGTATAGACATGTTACAAGTCTGAAAAAGTGATGGAAAAGTAGAAACCAGCTGCCAATTTAAAACTGCAATTTGACCATATTTATAGACATGTTACAAGTCTGAAAAAGTGATGGAAAAGTAGAAATCCAGCTGTCAATTTAAAACTGTAATTTGACCATATTTATAGACATGTTACAAGTCTGAAAAAGCGATGGAAAAGTAGAATTCCAGCTGCCTATTTAAAACTGTAATTTGACCATATTATAGACATGTTACAAGTCTGAAAAAGCGATGAAAAAGTAGAAATCCAGCTGCCAATTTAAAACTGCAATTTGACTATTTTATTGACATGTTACAGGTCTGCAAAAGTGATGAAAAGTAGTAGATATTCAGCTGCCAATTAAAACTGTAATTTGACCATTTTTATAGACATGTTACAGGTGTGCAAAAGCGATAGTAAAGTAGAAATACCAGATGCTAGTTTAAAACTGTAATTTGACTACATGTATAGACATGTTACAAGTCTGAAAAAGCGATGGAAAAGTAGAAATCCAGCTGCCTATTTAAAACTGAATTTGACCATATTTATAGACATGTTACAAGTCTGAAAAAGCGATGGAAAAGTCAAAATCCAGCTGCCTATTTAAAACTGTAATTTGACCATTTATAAAGACATGTTACAGGTCTGCAAAAGTGATGGAAAAGTAGATATCAGCTGCCAATTAAAAACTGTAATTTGACCATTTTTATAGACATGTTACAGGTGTGCAAAAGCGATAGAAAAGTAGAAATACAGCTGCCAATTTAAAACTTTAATTTGACCTAAATTGACCATTTTATAGACATGTTACAGGTCTGCAAAGTGATGGAAAAGTAGAAATTCAGCTGCCAATTAAAACTGTAATTTAACCACATTTAGAGAGATATTGCAGGTATTCAAAAGTAGGAAATTCTACTTTTGAATACCTGCAATATGTCTATAAATGTTGAATAGTTACAGTTTTAAATTGGAAGCTAGATTTCAACTTTCCCATAACTTTTGCAGACCTGTAACATGTGTATAAATGTGGTCAAATTGCAGTTTTAAATTGGCAGCTGGATATCTACTTTTCCATCACTTTTGCAGACCTGTAACATGTCTATATAAATGGTCAAATTACAGTTTTAAATAGGCAGCTGGATTTCTACTTTTCCATCGCTTTTTCAGACTTGTAACATGTCTATAAATATGGTCAAATTACAGTTTTAAATTGGCAGCTGGATTTTACTACTTCCATCACTTTTTCAGACTTGTAACATGTCTATAAATATGGTCAAATTACAGTTTTAAATTGGCAGCTGGATTTCTACTTTTCCATCACTTTTCAGACTTGTAACATGTCTACTTTTGCTTAGCGTTTGCAGAATTGCGCTGCATATTTCTGCCAGGCTAGACAGTTAACAGTTAACAAACAGAAAATGAAGAAATGGCAGTCAATTGCAGTTCTAGAATTTCTGTGAAATTTTCCCGTTTTTTGAGCTGCAGAAATGTAGCCTTAATGTATACCTATTACGCGCTGGTAGCTAGCGCAAAAAATGCGCGTATGCAGATGAATTACAGCTTAAAATTTTGTACGGGAAGTCAACTTCGAGCGCACCCTAAATTTTTATCTGCTTCTGTTAGGCATTAATATTACTGCTTTTATTTTTCTAAAATTTGAATAAAGAATTGGTTAGGCCTAAAAAGGCATCTTAAAAAAGCTTTACTCATTCATCTTAATAAAATCTTTTGATCTAATACTGTCACGTCTCGATCCTAAAAAATATTTAAACCACCATAAAGATAGAAAATTGAAACATTTTTTGATCATAAATGGGCCAGTATTGTATATACAGTTATCATAAGTTTATCAGATATGTTTCAATAAGTATGACACTGCCTGTACTTCGTAATGCTAGAGACTTACTGAGAGCTAGTTCGAGAATGACGCGAGAATTGAATACACTCGGTTTTGCAGTCCAACTTCCTATTTAGCCTTATTAAGCCTTGACAATGGCTCAACAGGCGTCGCTTTACGAGAATATGACGTTTCACCTACACCACTTATGAAGTAACCAGTGACAAACTTATGGAACACATCTTACGAACTTATGCAGTTATGTTTAAGGTGTATCCAATACTAAACAACATAAGGATTCCAAGCTTCAAAGTGTGTTGGCAGTCAAGTCTATATAGATTCAAACCTAATAAAATAAGAGTTACTTCTATTTGAGGTAAAAAGTCGTAGAAGAAAAAATTTTTCATCAAAAAAAAGTAAATAAATTAATTTCAGTTATTTTAGTGATTTTATTCCAGTTTTGAGACCAGACCTAGCTTTCTGTGTTTTGTGTGGCCTGTGTGTGTTTGTGGCCCCGGGGTACACGAAAAACAAGCGTGGATAGAACCGATTAAGAAGATCTACTATCACCATGGCGCTCGAAATCTGAAGGAAA
>JAEQBA010002032.1:24559-62194 GCA_019434445.1 Phalangium opilio | reverse complement strand
AATTTCAAGAAGATGAATACTTAGACGCTAAAGTCGAAGTGTTTCGTTCAAATATCTAGTTATTTAGCAATAACATCAAAGGGGATAAGCTATTTACTCAACGCTACTAAACTAAGATAAATATGAAAAATAATATTCTCCGAGAGCAACACGACGTGGATAATTCTACCACATTATAATTTTGAGATTCACTGTTAAAAATAAAGGTATTTTGAAGGTACTATAAAACACCTCCGCGACCTTTTTAGTACCCATGAACGTATTCTATTAGTTGTCCCACAGTGCGGGTATTAAATGATTCCGAAAGAGGTACTTTGGAAATATAAGGTATATAATGAAACCTTTAAGAGTTTCAGCGCTTCTGGTGGTATGTTATCGTACCCTGGAAGTAGAAAAGGACTTAATATTGTCCGTTAGAGGGTACCCTGGAAGTAGAAAAGGACTTAACATTCTCCTTTAGAGGGATTTTTTAGCTCCGGCGTGCTGATTATAACTAACACGACTAAAGTAAAATACATGATATAATACTTTTAGCCCAAATTCTCTAACACTAACTGTTTACTTCGCCAGTAGCACTAGTAATGGCAGCGTAGAAGAAATCTCTATTGGAGTATTATTAATAAAGAAAAGAATAGGTTCGGTAGGGTTCAATAGGGTAGTGGTTTTCTACCCGAGATTGCAATTTCAATCTCAAGTTTCCTAGCTAGTGGTTTTTCTTAAATACTTAATTACATATAATTAATATTAAGTATTTTCTTTGACGGCTATGTACACTTGCATACGTTACATCATTTAAAGGCAATACAATTATGATATAAGGCATACATAATTAATATAAAGGTTTGAATCCGAGCTTACGCCTTCAGTCGCCATTCAGAAAATATCCACGTATATGTGACCCTGAATTTCCTTTACACTATAACAGTATCACACCTTCCTTAACAAGGGAAGCAAAGTTTAGTATCGTGAAATCTAGATTGGTTGATCCCTTGCTTACTATGCGAACTCTCACGATCCCGCAAGCCTACGGCGCAGACACTTAAAGGCGAGATGGAATGCAAACTGGTACCCTCATCCCGTAAGCCCACAACACAGACACTAAAAGTTGAGATGGAAGGAAATTTTACTCTCGTGTCTTTCCGTCTCTTATACTTCGAAGTGGTGTATTGCTTACCTTGTCTGAAAAATGATTCAAGCTCGGGGTAATTAAGGAAAAGTTCACCAGTTTCAAATGTGCCGCAAATATTTCAGACGGCGCGAAAGTAAAAATTTAGACCTTTTGTGGGTTTTATTTGACACCTAATTCGGTAGCACAAAATACCTTTAAAAGTATATTTTCGAACCTTTTTGGGTGTTAACAGGTACCCCTTTCGGTACTAAGGAGTACCTTTCACAATTTTAAAGTTTTATTCCGACCTTTGTGATGTTTAAATGATACCCATTACGGGATCACAAAATACCTTGTAGTCCTCAAAAGTACCTTCTTCAAGAGGTATTTCAGAGTACCTTTACACAACGGTATTTTGTAGTACCTTTATAGGTACGTCTGGGGATGCATCGAAAAATACCTTTAAAGGTACTAGACAGTACGGTTATTTTTTACAGTGTTGCTTAAGTGTATGACGCACTACTTTGAGTGTATAAGCAAACGACAAATAGGTGAAGTGTTATCGGCTTTACGTATTTGGGTTATGCTGGCGTATAAATGCACACCATACCTTTTGAAAAGACCAGGACATTGTTTACGAGGTGGTTTAGGCACTTGCCGTCTTGGCTCAAAAAACGATCTGGTCGGAATCGTTCAGGGTCTCCCCAAATCTTAGGATTCATATGCACCGAATGAAAAGACATGATGATTCCTGTTCCTTTAGGGATGTCGTAGCCAGCCAGGATATCATCTTCCACGACACTGTAAAATAGATGGTTCGTAAGAGATGTAGTGGTTGGGTCAGTGTGTGGGTTTATTGAGAGGTTCGTTCAACATTTCTCTCTCGCAAAATCGGCTCTAAAAGGCAACGCTTCTCAAGTGACATATTTTTAAAGACTGTTATGGCAAAAAACCGCCGAATAGCAAATTTGCGACTTCATTAATAAGGACACACTATCTGTATCTTATTTCTTACAATAAATGAAAATATAACTCCTACCATGGTTACTAAATCCTTCAATATTCTTGAAAAATCAATCAATTGTTAAACTACAGTATTTAAAACCGAAAAGAGTAGTTACCAGCGTCCTTCGTTGACCGGAAAGGAACAGACAAATCGCATGGTCTCCCAAAAGACAGTTTGCGTGTAGGGCATCAGGGGACAGTCACTCCACTCGGGCAACCTCTCTTTGAAGACAGTGTTCGAAATCTCTTCATAGACCTTGTTCTGGACGTCCGGGTACTGAACCATCATCATGAACATCCATTCCAAAGATATTCGGGTCGTATCGGTGCCCGCCATTATCAAAACCAATGAGTTACTCAATAGATTCCCTCCTGTGAATGAGGACGAAGCGTTACCCTAAGCTAAAAAGGGTCCTTGGGAGGCCTGCAGACCAACAACTCTCTCCCTTGCAAGCCACCGAAGGGACTCTTTAAGATAAGGGCGTCTATTCTTTCGGTTTGAGAATTATGAGAGGCTGAGTACTTGAGTGTGACTGCATAGGCTTATCCTTCATTTGTTGGAAGTAGCTGTTGATGTAATCTTTTTTGATACACAATTCGGGTTTGATCTCGTGCCTTGAAACCTCTTGACTGCGATAATTATGGTTTAGGTTAGTATAGTCCTCATTTATAATTTGGTTAGTAAATAAAGAATGGCATAAACTAACTCTAAGATTTTCACTAGTTCGTGTATGCTATGTAATCCAGTTTTGGCTTTCATATTGAATAAGGGTGCGAAGATCGCAGAGAAGGGTAAAAGATTCCTGAGGAAATTGACAACAACGTAACTCAAAATTTCCAACTGATACCTCTTGATGGCCCTCGCCACTTGGCTCTCCTCTCCAAAAGTGCTGCCTGTGATCATCTTGAAGATGAAGTTGTTGGTTTCGTACATCAGGGCATCGCGCACTCTGACTGGTTGACCATCTGACCTCCTCAGTTTGTCGACAAAGCTTACCACGAACTCTGATATGTTCTTGGCCGAGATGGCGTCACCGTCCGTCTTGCCCATACCCAGCTCACCCAGTGAGCGCAAGAGCGATTGTCGCTGTTCTTTCCATTCTGCGCCACTCATCTCACTCATGGCTATGGTAAAAGGATTTTGAAATACATTCTAGGGTAGTTCATTTTCTGACAACGATACATTGTGATACAGAAAATTGTGTCACAAATTCGAATAGGACCGATCTTCCTAGTGCACCATTCAACTAAGAAATTTATGTAAAGTAGTGTATATTTACTGGGATAATCGAGAAGAAGTGTCAAATTTGGAGGTCTTCCGGCGAAATTCTCCTTGTTCAAAACTTCATGAATCGAGTGGAAGTCATTCAAGACGATGAAAAGTTTGTTCCCAAAGTACAAACTGAAACGAATTTAATTCCCTGTTGTTCGATTATTGTCTTTCTAGCTCCCTAAGTTTGGATTTTGCGCGCTTTCTTAAATTTTTACCTCTCCGAGTGGCGTATGTCACGGAGAGGTACTAATTTCGACGCATCTGTGTGTCTGTCTGTCTGTTTGTTGTTACACCCACGTGACCGCGTTCGCAGTTTGCAAATCGGAGCAAACGTATTTTCAATTTCCGGACCGCATTTGCAGTTCCCGGAAATTGTATTCCACTTACAGGCTATTACTCGATGGCCTGTCTAACAACTCTGCTCATTTGTCCACCCCACATGGACACCAGTCTGTACATACTGGCTTCTAAACACCACCATCTTCTATTCTTTGTCCATTCCACATGGACACCAGTCTGTACACCTGGCTTCTAACACCACCATCTTCTGGTCTTTGTTTTTGTCCATCCCATATGGACACCAGTCTGCACACCTGGCTTCTACTCCATCATCATCCTTAAGGTTAAGACATACGCGGCGAACGGCTAGGGTTACGAGAAACGTCTAGCCTTCCAATGGAGGGTCTTCCTCCAAGGTTTACGCAATTGCGATGTTCTCATCTACAGCTGCGATTCGAATCCTTTATATACTACCTATTTGAGTAAGGCGAAGCAACAGGAGGATGTTTCATTTCAAACGTCAATAATAGTCAAGTCTCTCAAGGTTGTTTAATTATTCTTTCTTAAAACGATGTAACGCTCAATAAGGCGAACAACTAACGAAGAAAATATTAAATATTATAGTCTGTCAAACGAAAGAAGAGCCCTGAGAAATTTGTCCAAATTGGTGTCGCCACCATCGACCCCATAGTACTTTATCAACTTGTTTTGTTTTGTCAATAGTCGTCTGTAATATAGTCTGCTATAAACAGATAGGCTTAATCGCAATAGAACCAATAAATTTTGCTATATATATTTAATATGTTTATGTTTCATGATTTTTTACGATCATCGAGTATTAAAGAATAAAAAACAAAATTAACGACAAGACACCAGTTTTATCTTTGTTGAACTAGCATTCCAATATATTTTAATGCCATAAGTTAAAGTACTTGTCCGAAAGTAGTTCAGCATCAAAGCGTCTTCAGTCCACGTTTTCATCACAGTCTTCGCTGTCTTCTTGCATATTAATTTTAAGAGGTTCAATTGTGGGGATGATGGGATCTTTTTCCCAATACTCATGCATTATATTCTCGACGTGCTCTATTGCCTTACGCCAATTCTCTGGTGTCACACGTTCAATGGTCCTCTTGCATCTTTGACCGTCGAGAGTTTGAAACCAGAATTCTGCTTCGCAACGTCGTTCTTCACTTGTGCCCGTATTAGTTCAATCGGGTTAAACTGGCAATGGTACGGTGGAATCCTCACTACCGTGTGACCTCTACTTTTAGCAACCTGGTCAATTTCGTACTTCAGGGTTCTGTACTTGTGACGCTCTATTATTTCATAAAGTTCACGTCGAGAATATAATGCATGAGTATTGGGAAAAGATCCCATCATCGAAACCACAATTGAACCTCTTAAAATTAATATGCAAGAAGACAGCGAAGACTCTGATGAAAACGTGGACTGAAGACGCTTTGATGCTGAACTACTTATGGACAGGTATTTTAACTTATGTCATTAAAATATGTTGCAATGCTAGTTCAACAAAGATAAAACTGGTGTCTTGTCGTTAGTTTTGTTTTTTATTCTTTAATACTCGATGATCGTAAAAAATCATGAAACATAAACATATGAAATATATATAGCAAATTTTTTTGTTCTATTGCGATTAAGCCTATCTGTTTATAGCAGACTATATTACAGACGACTATTGACAAAACAAAACAAGTTGATAAAGTACTATGGGGTCGATGGTGTCGACACCAATTTGGACAAATTTCTCAGGGCTCTTCTTTCGTTTGACAGACTATAATTATATTTATTTTAATATTTAAGATAATCTTGTTTTTCAATTCTAAATTAATACGGAAAGAATTAAAAAGCAGTCTATTTTTTGTCTTTGTGTGTCTGTCCGTTGTCACACTAGTGCGAGGCGTTAGCAGTTCGCTTTGGTTTGATGTGTTAAGAAATCCTACAGAACCATAATATAAAGTGAATATGTGGAAATCTTTTTCGTAATTACTATGCATTTAGTACTTTTGTAGTTTTAAAGCTCTGTTTCATTTTGATATTCCAAAGATTTATTTTAATATTATTATTTGAAATGGCTGTTTATATATTACTTAAGCTATACTACATCTGTTTATAGAATAATCCTTGGTTTAGTTATTTCATGAAGAAAGCTAAGGCCTGGATTCTGTCGGGTAAATCAAGTTTGATCTGCAATAGGCTTAGTGAACCAAAGAGTAAATAAGTGAGACCTGAGGTGGAGTAAACTTTGGGTTTTGATTAACATGTCTGTAATGAAGGGACATTAACGGTTCAGAGTGAGCCGAAAGTTAAATACACGTTTAATTAATCAGAGTTAGATTTTAAAATAGAAGAAAGCATCATGGTAGCAAATAGATCAGTGAAAGGGCTAATCGTTATCGGGTTATAGCTTTGAAGTTTTCATTCTTGTTATGGTGCATTGACTTTCAGTGCGTCGAAAGAGGGGGAGTAGAAGGCTTGGCTGGAGTGTTCTCGCTTCGGAAGTTTACATCTGAGCTTACGGTGTGCGCGCGCACCTTTCTCTGCCCTCTTATTGGTTGAAGTACAGTGAACCAGATATTACGAGGGAAATATAACAAATAAATAAAGAAGAAAAGCGAGAACACCCAAAATGTTTTGCCAAAGCCGCTAGCTTCAACTCCGTCTCTTTCTACCCTCTTTGGTGCGTCTAACCACAAGTCATTTTTGATATATTTAACGTTAACACTCATGTTGGCAAACTAAGAATATCGTTGAGGTGAAACGAGACAGTAGTCTTTATACTGAAAACCAGTTGGGAATGTAGCTATGAGAATATAGGGTTAACAGTTGAAACGTAGACAATTGGGTCTTTTCAAACACTTAAAGGTTATATCTCTCCAAAATTTATACACTTCTTTTCCCGCTCTTTCCCATTTACTGATTTCCATGTGTCCAAGACATATCTTTATTGGATGTAAATGTCGTCTGCTTTACTGAATATTCGCTATTCTTGGAATACTGCTTTAATAATTCGTAAATGTTTACTTCAAAAAAGAGAAATAATTCTATATCTAGGTTAATAAGTTTGTAAAAGTTGTGCTCCTTTTGACTCGGAGAGGTAATATTTTGGTTTTTCCAACTTGTTTGTAACATATATTTCATGCAGTTGAAAAGATAAAAAACAAGTTGGGAAACCAAAATAAACCTCTCCGAGTCGAGACGAATTTACTTTCCAAACACAGGTCCACCATGGACGAACTAATACTGAAGGACGGATGGCAGATAGAGAAAGTTGAAAAATACATGTTCATTCGCCTTCTAGCGGCAGATAGTAGCAACCGGATAGTGGGGGAATCAACGTGCTAACGAGAAAAGCAGCTAACGTCTAGATGGCGCTAGCGTTTTCCGGGATTTGACTCCGCATTTTCATAACCCCCTCCATTTTGGAGCTGTAAGCTTTACATTGGTTGTTTCGTCGCTTAATAATGGGGGCAGTAATGGGCTGCCATTGGTTCTTCAGTATTACTTCGTCCACGGGTCCACCAGCCAATGAGACAACCGGAAATACGTAGCTCAAATTGGCGGGATATCGCGAAGGCCATTTGTAAAGGTTTAATCGTTTAACATTTCCCTGTGTATTCTCATAAGTCTAATGAGGACCTAATATCTATCACTTAAGTGTGTATTTAACTTTCGGCTCACTCTGAACCGTTAACACCTCTTGTAAGAGGACACGAAACAAGGTCAATTCTAGTTTAAACCTAGGGTATCTTCAACACTTACAGAGAGACGAAGTATTGAAATCAATAATGCGTAGTGAAATTAAAAGTTGCATTTACACTATATATAAATGTAGTAAAGCTGAATTAAAAAGTAAACACCAAATTTGAAATGTTAATATATGAAGATGTTCTTGGAATATTGAGGTGAAACAGAGCTTTATAGCTACAGAACTTTCTTCGGAAATCGTTGAAAATAGTAAAAACGCGAAGGAAATGTAAGTCTTGAGCCTACATATCCTTTCCCAAAGTTGTCGCGATTGATAACTACAATAGATTGCAGCGCTACACCATTTCTCTCTTGAAACTAGTAAATTAACAGCTATATGATTAGCCACGGTTATATATGAAAGAATTGCAACACTATATAGAAAACTGTGGTTGCTGAACTTAATGTCATTCCGAAAATATAAGTTCTGAAATAATTATTTATTATGTTATTTATGATAAAACCAGCCAACATTATTTTTGCCAAATCAATATAGCGCCTAGAAGTAGTTACGCGTCAAGGTTCTTAAACTCGCATCCGCTTATATAGGTTGGCTTATAATGGGGGGTAATTTTTCGGAGTTTTGGAACGGATGGTGGGGGGGCACGACACCTATGTTTTCCCTAGGAGAGACGTCACTGAATGCCTTAAAAAATAAAACAAGACGTAGCGTTTTTGCCCTCGATTTTTTTCCATTCCCCTCTCCTCGCCTCTCCCATCCTCTTCCCGAGAGTCTCGAGTAGAGTACCCGTCAGCTTTGGGCCTTCGGCTCGGCCGCCGCTCGGGTTCATGTCCGTTGCATTTCATATTTATTAAAAATTGATTCACAGCGTTCAACCAACGTAAATAAATAAATAAATAAGTATATTATTTAGTATTTAAATATTAACTTTTCACACTGTCCATGTCACGTTAATTTTAGACTGACAACCAATGTAATCTAATTTCTAAAGTGTAGTTAACCAAGGCTTAATGCTTACAGGTTGATATTTTGTATTTGATTGGGAATTTCCTAAGGCAAATAATGCCGAGTTTACACTGCGCTGTTTAGCAAACCTCAGTTGAAGCAAATAAATTTTTAAAATATCCTATGGTTGTGTTTTATTTAATATAGTAAGGTATCAATTCACTTTTAATATCTCAGTTTAAGCAAACACCCTTTTTAAGTCCTAAGTTCAATAGAGACAGACAAAGTCATACATACTATGGGCCCGCCTTACACGTTTTGGAGCTAATCCTAGACATTCAGCTACGTCACTCACCCCGTGCAGGCTCGAGTGCGACGAATTTCGGAAGAAAGCCCAAAGTTTGAGAGAGATAGTCCCCCCTTGGTTACGCGTTACTGCCACATGTGTCAGAAATTCTCACGTATTCTACCTCGAACAATCATAATTGCGGAAAAGTGGCCAATCGTTAGGTTATTTCCCAACTGGAAGGAATAAATAGCAAGCCTGTTGTTAAACCCTACCCCTTGTAAAGGCGCGATTGATTACAGTTATTATCCAGAACACTAGAGTGATCAGACTGTACGGGTTTTAGGCGTAAAGTAATTTCTTGACACGCATTCACTTCTATCAGAAGTTTATGACTTCTCATCCTGGGAAGTATTGGACTCTAACCATATCTGGAACCATCTCTGCTAGCCAACTTCTTATTAGGCCCGATCACCGCGCCACCTACGGCGCTTCTCTCATTTTGTGCTGGCAGGCTGATTTGCCCGCCAGCAGCGGGAAAGTAACGAAACTTTAAGGTGTGACCTGTGGTTTGAGGTAACGAATCAGAAACGGTGACAAGAACAGCGGTTTTAATAGTCTGCTAGAAATTCCGTTCAAACTAGTGTAGGGTCCTAGGCGCACGGATTGTAATGGATTTTCAGAGAGTTCTAGACAGACGGCTTTTCAACGATTGGCGCTGAAGAAGTTTTGAACACGCCCCAAAGTTTGAGAGCCACAGCCTCGCGGCGTGGGATTTTTTTCAGTAGACTAGATCGTTTTCCTAGTGGGGAGGAAACTTTTGACCCTCTTTTACGAATGCCATAGGCTATTTTGACTTGCAGTGATGGATACTATATAATGCCTTAGTGTCCAATACTTCCCAGGATAAGAAGTCATTAACATCTGCTTCTATATCGAGTCAAGCTTCAAGATTTCCATAATATTTCGCCATTTTATTTTATATTCCAGACGCATTGTTCGTGAGAGTGCGCTTAACAGTCAGCGCAATTAACACGGTGTTAATAACTCAATTCCCAAAACTCGACCTGATTCCAACCCTCCAAAGACGAGCACAGTTGAGCTCTTCTGCCTATATTCACCTGCAATTAATCGGCAACTACCAAATCAAGAGCGTTGATAGCGCTCAACTTTAGCAAGTATCATACTAGCTTAA
This sequence comes from Phalangium opilio, assembly GCA_019434445.1. Taxonomy (NCBI): domain Eukaryota; kingdom Metazoa; phylum Arthropoda; class Arachnida; order Opiliones; family Phalangiidae; genus Phalangium; species Phalangium opilio. The sequence goes on along the minus strand of JAEQBA010002032.1, from coordinate 52,376 downwards.
AACTGTCATCCGCAAAGTTTTATTTTCAAGACCAATTTTTAAAACTGTTATTTTTAGTACCGTAAAATCTTGTTTTTCATGTTTTTTATGTTTGGCTCATAAGTTATGAGCCAAACAAAAAAACAGGACTTTTATTTGTGTTGATGTTTGAGTTTTTATACGCTTGTTAGAAAGTCACTTAAGTTTTTCCGCTGTCTCTGTTATTTGGGAACAATCAAAAATTTATCAACAACAGTCTACAGCCTTGAGGGTTTTGGATTACACTTGCTAGGAATTAATTGGACTTCAAAATGGCGATGAATCAATTTGAATTTATGGGAAATGATCGATATTTCAAATACAGGTAGAATTTTATTTTGAAATCTGAAACGTAATCGTCGATTTGAAAAATAATTTGTTTTGATAGGTACGCCCAACAGACTTCCGTAAACGTGACAACACTGGAGGTTAGTTCATAAACATTCACTCACCAGTTTAGGATGAAATTCTTTTTCTTGATGGCAAATAAACTTCAATATTTCTCGTCAGGAAACGTGGGAGATGGAGAGCCTCGCGTCAGTGTACAAAATCATGGCGGATTATTTAAAACGATCCCTCAACATAAAGTATTTTTCATACTTATTGCAATTAGATTTAAGTAATTGGGTCAAACGAGAAATAATTGTAGTTAGGACACTAGTTGTCACTCGTTGAGTCAAATGAGTTCAGGAATAATCGAGAATTTGACGGTTATTCGACTGTTTCGACTATAGTACATTTAAACGTATGAAACTGGCCATTATTCGATATTTTTCACGATTAAAAGAATTTTGGTTTTTTCTTTAAATATTCGATTAATTAAACCGGGTTTCGTATTGAAATAGTAGGCCTATATTTCAATACCTTTAGTTTGTAGAAACGTTTCCACAAAAATAGTGTTCTTCGTATAATTTGGAATGTTGACTAACTTTTTGGACAGTTATAAACTTAATAAATAAGTTGTTAAATAACATATTGTAATTTAAGATGATCTTTGGTTTTAGGACAGTTTACGAAGGACATAAAGTGACCTATTTTAACCTTTCTAAAGTATCCACTGCGCCAGAATTTTTCAACGTAAGTGAAAAATAAATTGGACAAAATTTAAGTCTACAGTTGAAAAAAATATTAATAGCTCTTGTTCTTTCCTAAGAATGGAAATGTTATCATGATAGCCATGCAACGCTCATTTTTCGATGGCCGACAGGAATATTTCAGTTCGTCTCCGGTTTTCCTCACGGCCAAGGCGCTTATCGTGTCCGCGGCCCCGAAGAAAGTCACATCAACCTCCTTATCTTTCTTAAATATGGACGCTAAAGTAAACTTTTTTCATTTACAATTCCCTCAATGTCAAATTCATTTAATTACATTCTTGGTTCAATTAGGTGATGATTTTAATGGTGTCAGCCTTGGTTATTCTGTCACTTGTGCTCGTCATTCACTCCACCGTTACAAAGAAATACAAATCGTTGCCCATCAAGAAAGTTGTCAAGCAGCTTGCCGAAGAAACCCTGCAAAATGTCTGGGAGAACGCGTCACTCTTGTGCGCCGAACGTAAGCTATTATTTGCAGAGATTGTTTTCCTATAACGACAGATGGCTGACGCTTTAGTGAAGCCTGATTTTTTGCCGTAGCGATTCCCTCCGTTTTGCCCCACATTACTTGTCGTCTGCTGGTTTCATCGTGGCTAATCGGAGTGACATTCATTCTGTTTTTCTTGGGTTGCTTCTTGCGCACAGAGTTCGTATAATTTGGAATGTTGACTAACTTTTTGGACAGTTATAAACTTAATAAATAAGTTGTTAAATAACATATTGTAATTTAAGATGATCTTTGGTTTTAGGACAGTTTACGAAGGACATAAAGTGACCTATTTTAACCTTTCTAAAGTATCCACTGCGCCAGAATTTTTCAACGTAAGTGAAAAAGAAATTGGACAAAATTTAAGTCTACAGTTGAAAAAAATATTAATAGCTCTTGTTCTTTCCTAAGAATGGAAATGTTATCATGATAGCCATGCAACGCTCATTTTTCGATGGCCGACAGGAATATTTCAGTTCGTCTCCGGTTTTCCTCACGGCCAAGGCGCTTATCGTGTCCGCGGCCCCGAAGAAAGTCACATCAACCTCCTTATCTTTCTTAAATATGGACGCTAAAGTAAACTTTTTTCATTTACAATTCCCTCAATGTCAAATTCATTTAATTACATTCTTGGTTCAATTAGGTGATGATTTTAATGGTGTCAACCTTGGTTATTCTGTCACTTGTGCTCGTCATTCACTCCACCGTTACAAAGAAATACAAATCGTTGCCCATCAAGAAAGTTGTCAAGCAGCTTGCCGAAGAAACCCTGCAAAATGTCTGGGAGAACGCGTCACTCTTGTGCGCCGAACGTAAGCTATTATTTGCAGAGATTGTTTTCCTATAACGACAGATGGCTGACGCTTTAGTGAAGCCTGATTTTTTGCCGTAGCGATTCCCTCCGTTTTGCCCCACATTACTTGTCGTCTGCTGGTTTCATCGTGGCTAATCGGAGTGACATTCATTCTGTTTTTCTTGGGTTGCTTCTTGCGCACAGAGTTCACGACGGAAAGCTACAATTGCATCGACTCACTCTCGGACTTGGTCAAATCGGGAATTGCACCTACAATGCTCGAAGCTACCGGAACTCTCGGCTGTCTAAAATATTTGGTAAATAGGTGTTGTTGTGTTTAGTCTTTCATTCTATCGATGTCATTGCCGCGTATCTATAGGCAACCCAGGATAATGTTGTTAAAGAATGGCTAGATGCGCTGGATAAGGAGAAACTCTTCGGTTCTCGAATGGATTATATGAAGCTTGATGGGTACATTCCGATTATTTCTGGGGGGAAATCTCTAATCGCAGCGGACCCCTACTTGACTTGACCTGATTCCAACCCTCCAAAGACGAGCACAGTTGAGCTCTTCTGCCTATATTCACCTGCAATTAATCGGCAACTACCAAATCAAGAGCGTTGATAGCGCTCAACTTTAGCAAGTATCATACTAGCTTAAAACTGTCATCCGCAAAGTTTTATTTTCAAGACCAATTTTTAAAACTGTTATTTTTAGTACCGTAAAATCTTGTTTTTCATGTTTTTTATGTTTGGCTCATAAGTTATGAGCCAAACAAAAAAACAGGACTTTTATTTGTGTTGATGTTTGAGTTTTTATACGCTTGTTAGAAAGTCACTTAAGTTTTTCCGCTGTCTCTGTTATTTGGGAACAATCAAAAATTTATCAACAACAGTCTACAGCCTTGAGGGTTTTGGATTACACTTGCTAGGAATTAATTGGACTTCAAAATGGCGATGAATCAATTTGAATTTATGGGAAATGATCGATATTTCAAATACAGGTAGAATTTTTATTTTGAAATCTGAAACGTAATCGTCGATTTGAAAAATAATTTGTTTTGATAGGTACGCCCAACAGACTTCCGTAAACGTGACAACACTGGAGGTTAGTTCATAAACATTCACTCACCAGTTTAGGATGAAATTCTTTTTCTTGATGGCAAATAAACTTCAATATTTCTCGTCAGGAAACGTGGGAGATGGAGAGCCTCGCGTCAGTGTACAAAATCATGGCGGATTATTTAAAACGATCCCTCAACATAAAGTATTTTTCATACTTATTGCAATTAGATTTAAGTAATTGGGTCAAACGAGAAATAATTGTAGTTAGGACACTAGTTGTCACTCGTTGAGTCAAATGAGTTCAGGAATAATCGAGAATTTGACGGTTATTCGACTGTTTCGACTATAGTACATTTAAACGTATGAAACTGGCCATTATTCGATATTTTTCACGATTAAAAGAATTTTGGTTTTTTCTTTAAATATTCGATTAATTAAACCGGGTTTCGTATTGAAATAGTAGGCCTATATTTCAATACCTTTAGTTTGTAGAAACGTTTCCACAAAAATAGTGTTCTTCGTATAATTTGGAATGTTGACTAACTTTTTGGACAGTTATAAACTTAATAAATAAGTTGTTAAATAACATATTGTAATTTAAGATGATCTTTGGTTTTAGGACAGTTTACGAAGGACATAAAGTGACCTATTTTAACCTTTCTAAAGTATCCACTGCGCCAGAATTTTTCAACGTAAGTGAAAAATAAATTGGACAAAATTTAAGTCTACAGTTGAAAAAAATATTAATAGCTCTTGTTCTTTCCTAAGAATGGAAATGTTATCATGATAGCCATGCAACGCTCATTTTTCGATGGCCGACAGGAATATTTCAGTTCGTCTCCGGTTTTCCTCACGGCCAAGGCGCTTATCGTGTCCGCGGCCCCGAAGAAAGTCACATCAACCTCCTTATCTTTCTTAAATATGGACGCTAAAGTAAACTTTTTTCATTTACAATTCCCTCAATGTCAAATTCATTTAATTACATTCTTGGTTCAATTAGGTGATGATTTTAATGGTGTCAGCCTTGGTTATTCTGTCACTTGTGCTCGTCATTCACTCCACCGTTACAAAGAAATACAAATCGTTGCCCATCAAGAAAGTTGTCAAGCAGCTTGCCGAAGAAACCCTGCAAAATGTCTGGGAGAACGCGTCACTCTTGTGCGCCGAACGTAAGCTATTATTTGCAGAGATTGTTTTCCTATAACGACAGATGGCTGACGCTTTAGTGAAGCCTGATTTTTTGCCGTAGCGATTCCCTCCGTTTTGCCCCACATTACTTGTCGTCTGCTGGTTTCATCGTGGCTAATCGGAGTGACATTCATTCTGTTTTTCTTGGGTTGCTTCTTGCGCACAGAGTTCGTATAATTTGGAATGTTGACTAACTTTTTGGACAGTTATAAACTTAATAAATAAGTTGTTAAATAACATATTGTAATTTAAGATGATCTTTGGTTTTAGGACAGTTTACGAAGGACATAAAGTGACCTATTTTAACCTTTCTAAAGTATCCACTGCGCCAGAATTTTTCAACGTAAGTGAAAAAGAAATTGGACAAAATTTAAGTCTACAGTTGAAAAAAATATTAATAGCTCTTGTTCTTTCCTAAGAATGGAAATGTTATCATGATAGCCATGCAACGCTCATTTTTCGATGGCCGACAGGAATATTTCAGTTCGTCTCCGGTTTTCCTCACGGCCAAGGCGCTTATCGTGTCCGCGGCCCCGAAGAAAGTCACATCAACCTCCTTATCTTTCTTAAATATGGACGCTAAAGTAAACTTTTTTCATTTACAATTCCCTCAATGTCAAATTCATTTAATTACATTCTTGGTTCAATTAGGTGATGATTTTAATGGTGTCAACCTTGGTTATTCTGTCACTTGTGCTCGTCATTCACTCCACCGTTACAAAGAAATACAAATCGTTGCCCATCAAGAAAGTTGTCAAGCAGCTTGCCGAAGAAACCCTGCAAAATGTCTGGGAGAACGCGTCACTCTTGTGCGCCGAACGTAAGCTATTATTTGCAGAGATTGTTTTCCTATAACGACAGATGGCTGACGCTTTAGTGAAGCCTGATTTTTTGCCGTAGCGATTCCCTCCGTTTTGCCCCACATTACTTGTCGTCTGCTGGTTTCATCGTGGCTAATCGGAGTGACATTCATTCTGTTTTTCTTGGGTTGCTTCTTGCGCACAGAGTTCACGACGGAAAGCTACAATTGCATCGACTCACTCTCGGACTTGGTCAAATCGGGAATTGCACCTACAATGCTCGAAGCTACCGGAACTCTCGGCTGTCTAAAATATTTGGTAAATAGGTGTTGTTGTGTTTAGTCTTTCATTCTATCGATGTCATTGCCGCGTATCTATAGGCAACCCAGGATAATGTTGTTAAAGAATGGCTAGATGCGCTGGATAAGGAGAAACTCTTCGGTTCTCGAATGGATTATATGAAGCTTGATGGGTACATTCCGATTATTTCTGGGGGGAAATCTCTAATCGCAGCGGACCCCTACTTGACTTGGCTAATGGGAGAATTCCTGTCATCTGATCAAGAGAGTAAATTGTTCTTGGCAGAAAACGGAGGCCTTTACTTTTCGCAGCAAGACGTTGGCTTCGACTACTCGCACTTCATTTTGAACACCTCTTGGTTGAGACGCTCACCGCAAGTGCACGAGAACCTCCAACTGATGTCGGTATATTTTCCTTACAGTGAATCGGTCAAAACGCTTGCTCAGTGTTTGTATTACAGCGTACTACCAATTTTTGAAACGCAAGTTTTCAAGTATCTGCATTTTGAAGAGCATTACTTAATTGAACAAGTCAAGTGGAAGAAACCGTTGAAAAGCACGACTGATTTGGACCTGAGTAGCGTCAGCGTTCCTTTCTACTTGCATCTAACATTGTTATCAGGAACAGTAGTTGCCGTCATAACTGAAATACTCTTCAAACGATTTGCTTAAAAGCTCAAAATTTAATATGTGACGACACAAAATCAAAATTCTCGAAAATACAATTTACATATTCCGCTTCTAAATGTCGTTACGTAATTTTAAATCTACCCTAACTACAGGCAGAAGACCATTAAATTAGCGTAGGAAGTAACCAAAAGCGGGGTTTGGAACTCCCCTCTCTTGTGTAGCAATACTGAAGAAGGCCGACACATACGCCACCTCGCGATAACATTTCTCAGATCTCCGGTTCAGGTGCCCTCTCTAGCATAGCATCGGGTGAAGGGATGGGGATGTGAATTTGGGAACAGTGAAGGTCATTCGGTTTTTTTATGATTCTTCATAAACCTATTGAAATAGAAAATATTAAAAAAAAACAACAATTTAACGACCGTAGCCGTTACTTTTTTATCTTTTTTATAAAGAAAACGTGCTATATAGTGGAACTACCCATTTTTCCGGTCCCTTTAGAGATCCAACGTTCATTGGCTGAAGAAGTCACGCCTCGCTCACGTGAAGAAAGACTTCCAAGAGAGAAGCTCGAGATTTCTAACGGTGTTAGGAAAAGTGGGAAAACTAACCCCTATCCATGGAGTTAAAAGGAGCTCTTACCCCGGCAGAGACGTACGCTATGCCAGCTATTATAAATGTTTACTTCCTAGGTTAATTTAATGGACTTCTGATTATATTTATTCAATTAATTAAGAAAAACCTCTTAAGCGGGTAGATGCCTTCGCCTCGACTCGGAGAGGTTTACTATATGGTTTCCCAACTTGTTATATTGTTTTCTTCGCTCCAAAGCCCGCGAAATTTAAATTACCTTTCTTACCTCTCTCTCCGGTCTGCCCTTCACTTAAAAACGAGGCAGGTAGTTCTCTCTCTCTCTCCCTCCCTATCTCTCTCTAACTTAACTACCAGCGGCCGGTAATCTAGCCTAATTACAAGTGGCCGGTAATCTAGTCTAATTACCAGCGGCCGGTAATCTAGCTTAATTACCAGCGGTCGGTAATCTAGCTTAATTACCAGCGGTCGGTAATCTAGCTTAATTACCAGCGGTCGGTAATCTAGCTTAATTACCAGCGGTCGGTAATCTAGCTTAATTACCAGCGGTCGGTAATCTAGCTTAATTACCAGCGGTCGGTAATCTATATCAAAATATGTTCTTGGAATTTCGAAATGAAACAAAGCTTTTTTATAGCTTCACGTGAAGCTACTAAAAGAATCGAAATGCCGAAACATATTTCTCATGTTTATTTTATTTTTTACTCGGAAAAAAGAAAATATTAAGGTTTTGAAAGATTTATTTACATGACAGCACAAGGTAAAAACAAGAAGGGAGTATGAACAATGAAGTAGAAGGTGTAAGTTTTCGCTAAGAACATGCTTTGCATCTCAACAGTTCTTTAAATATAGCTTTCGTTCTTGATTTCCTACATCAAAAAATAACCGTTTCTACTCAAATTGAGAGAACCACGAGAGAAAACGTTTTATTCTAAAACAACTTCTATTTGTTGAAGCCGAGGTAAATTCTAAAACAACTTCTATTTGTTGAAGCCGAGGTAAATGGGACCTCCTAGAATTTTGTAATAATCTAATCTTGTATCGTTGGTAAATGTACGTATTAAATAATGTCTGTGATCAGAAAAAATTCGGATAAGCTTTATAATTTTTTTTCCTCGTAAACACTCTTTAACCTTGATAAATGAAAAACTGGAGTCATTAACTCCTTTTACGGCAGAAGCTAATAATTTATACTTTAGTAGTTTACTAGTCTGTTTTAAACGGTACCAATTCATTATACTATTTACTAAAAATATTTGGGCATAATTTTAATCTCTGGTACCATCCTTTTATTGAAACTTTATCTGTTAATGTTTTATCTATATTAGTGATGGAATGTAAGGAGCACATTCTGAAATATTAATGAAAAAAAAGCAGCCTGCCATTAAATTCTAACTATCAAACAAGAATTACGCAAGAAATATTATTGTTATTATGGGAGTCCAGTGATCCTCTAATTCTTATGAAATCCTATAATTTTGAACCTATCGTATATTACCCAACAATATCAATATCCTAAATATTTTTCAATATGAGTGTTAATTTTAGTAGCAATTGGGGCAAATTTTCTAAGCAAATGGCAACTCAGCAACTGCGTCTACCCAATTTTCTGGAAATACATATGTCCAGCTCAATTAATCCTAATTCCCTTTTTTTTTACAAAGTTCAACAGATTTTAAACAGTTCAGTCCTGTATTAACCTCAGTAATAAATTTTTCTTCCATGAAAACACGAGTTTATAAGATACGATCCATAAGTATGACACTACCTACCTACAATTCGTAATGCAAGAAACTTAATGAGAGCTAGTTCAAGAAAGACGCGAGAATTGACTACACTCGGTTTTGCAGTCCATCCTCCTATTTTGTCTATACTAATCCTTTGACAGCTCCTCACCAGGTGTCGCTTTACGAGAATCTAAGACGTTCTATCTGCGTCACTTCATGAAAAGCTCTCAGTAACCAGTGACAAATTTATGGAACAGAGAGTTACTACGAATAATGATTTTTACTGTGACCGGCGTTGGCGTTGAAAATTTTCCGAAAACTACCTTTTTTTTAGTACACATGGGGGTTCAAATTGTTTTCTCTTCTGAAGTTGAGACGTAATGAGAAGAGAGGGTGGAACAGTTTTTAAAACGTATTGACGTCACCATAACTGTATGGATAAAATTTTCGGTTTTAAAAAGATTCACTAGCCTCTGCCTCTATCTATTTGCACCAGAGTGATGATTTCCCACATACTACTTGCACTATCACTTGTTCTCACAAAAATAGCAGCGGCTAGTGGAACTTTTTTCTGATTTATTTGTTGTATCGGCCGGTGGACAGAATGCGAAAATTCCATATAACGGGCTGTTGCCCCCGGCATGGAAAATTCATCACAAGCTGGGAGAGGCTTCTGTTGTGAACTTCCGTGGGATTATAAGCTTGTGGTGAAATCCTAGAAAAACATGCAAAAAATACTCTACTTTTTGTACAAAGAATTTAAATTTATAACTGAACTCCTTGTTTGTACTTCTTCTGAATTTTTACTAACTTCTGATTCGAGGCGGAATAATTTTCTGGCATAAAGGTGGACACAATTAGAGAATTTCTCATTATCAGTGACCTTGCAGAAAAAACCGGCAAAAAATACTCTTCTTTCCGTACAAAGAATTTAAATTTGTAACTGAACTCCTTGTTTGTACTTCTTCTGAATTTTTACTAACTTCTGATTCGAGGCGGAATCATTTTCTAGCAGAAAAGTAAACATAAAACAAAATTAGAGAATTTATCATTATCAGAGACCTTGCAGAACTTAATTCATTTAGCCTTCGATATCTTCCGCTACATGTAATAGTATTTTTCATTTATCTGACATTACCCTTCAGCGACTAACATGGAATATCTAAGTCTAGAGAGGCTTAAATCTATTGACACGAACGACGTTATAATTTTAGTGGCTTCGTTCGTAGTATGTTACGTTTTAAATGTTGTTTACAAGCGATATAAAAATCCTCTACCGCCCGGACCGTGGGGTTGGCCTGTGGTCGGTTACAGATATCATTTTGGTAATGAACCGCATAAACATTTTAAAGAATTAACAAAAAAATATGGATCTGTTATTGGGTAAATATGTCACTTTTTATTTTCAAACGCGATATTTGATTTATATTACATTTCCTCTGAATAATTATACAGGGTGTTTTCGAAAAGTCCATCAATAATGATAGGGCGTATTTATTGGGCCATTTTGAGTCGAAAATGTTCTATGACATTTTGCCGTCCGACCCACGGTTTTCGAGTTATGATTTGAATATTTTAGGGATGACCCCTTCATTAAATTAGCGCTGTCTTTCAATTTCTTAATTAAATTTAAGGGGGTCATCCGTAAATTACTCCAATCATAACTTGAAAACAGTGGCCCGGACGGAAAAATGTCATAGAACATTTTCGACTCAAAATGACCCAATAAATACGCCCTTTCATTATTGATGGACCTTTCACAAACACCCTGTATTAAACATGAAAATATTACTTTTCCTGGGACACTTAGTTCCCGAACTACATTTAAATTAGATAATAAACATGTTTATATTTTAGAAAGTGGTTTGTTTGGTTGATTAAAAACAGTCACAATTCGATACAACGGATTTATGTAAAGAGAACGTTGAACATAGCAAATTCCCTATCCATCCTCGACTACTTTGAATGTTTTGATGGGAGTGGCTTATAATTTCAAAACTTGCGCTCGCCATCTATCGGCCTTAATCCTTATTCTCTTATATTTTTGGCTTTAAATATGGATACTGTATATGGCAAGTAAATAATTTATAATTGTACTAAAATAATAATTTTAGTACAAAGCAAGAAAAACCGGATACTTAAAAAACATCAATTAAATATATTCTTAACTTTAAAACTCTATTCCACTAACTCGGGAGTTATATTGTATTGTTCTCCGCTTTGCTTTTAACCTCTCCGAGTGACGTATGTCACGGAGAGGTATTACACTCAACGTGTGTGTCTGTGGGGGTGGGTGGGTGTGTGTGTGTGTGTGTCAGTCTGTTATTGACTTACACCCCAGGGGACCGCGTTCGCAGTTTTCAAATCGGAGCAAACGTTTGCCCAAATTCCGGACCGGAAATTTGGAAAATTGTATTCCACTTACAATGCGTATTACTCCATTGTCTGTCTAACACCCATATCATCCGGTCTTTTGTCCATCCCACATGGACACCACTCTGAACTTAATAGCTTCTAAACACCACCATCATCATCTGGTCTTTTGTCCATCCCACATGGACACCAGTCTGTACACACTGGCTTCTACTCCACCATCATCGTTAAGGTTAAGACATACGCGGCGATCGGCTAGGGTTACGAGAAACGTTTAGCCTCCCAATGGTGGTACTTTAAAGCTCTGTTTCATTTTGATATTCCAAAGATTTTTTTAATATTGTTATTTGAAATGGCTGTTTATATATTACTTAAGCTATACTACATCTGTATATAGAATAATCCTTGGTTTTAGTGATTTCGTGAAGAAAGATAAGACCTAGACTCCGGCGGGTATATCAAGTATTATCCGCAATATGCTTAGTGAAACAAAGAGTAAATAATTGAGGCCCAAGGTGTAGTAAACTTTGGGTTTTGATTTTCGTGTCTGAAATGAAGAGAAGTCGACGGTTCAGAGTGAGCCGAAAGTTAAATACACTCTTAAATAATCAGGTGAAGATTTTATAATAGAAGAAAAGATGGTGGCAATTAGATTAGTAAAAGGGCTAATGGTAATATTTCGTAAATTTTTACTTCAAAAAAGAGAAATAATTCCATATCTAGGTAAATACGTTTGTATAGACCTCTTGACTCGGAGAGGTAAAATTTTGGTTTTTCCAACTTGTTTCTTTCACTAATTCACGACGGAGGGTCAAGGGTCAGGGGGACGTTTTATCATGAGATCCTCATGAGAAAATGCTATTGGTAACTCACTCCTGACATTTAAAATTTCATCATTTAATTATGCCTTTGTAAGAGCGGCTTGGTATATCCTTTATTATTCTAAATATTTTTATATTTTTATAATATTTGATCGAAAAATTATAAGTTTTTGGAAATATTTTTTCCTCGCGTCTTTAATGGAAGGGAACTAGTAGAATTTTCGTTGTAAAAGCGAGGGGTAAGGAATATATTATCTCGGTGGACGAGGACGGTTCCCTGCCGTTTAATGCAAGCAGGAATGCCATTAAAATGCATTTCGTTCCTCTGTGCAACCCCCCCACAGCATCGACGTCTCAAACTAGCTTTCAATCTCGCGCACCTACAGCTTCATTCATAGGGCTCAAGTGTACTTAACACTTCTGAAACCCATGACCAACAAACTAAGATTTCGACATCAAATGAACTAGAAATAAAAGAACCAAGAGTTGCCCATCGGGACGATTTTCAGCACGCCATTTTGAAAGATGGCGTGAAATTTAGCCCAACAATGGCCATGGTGAATTAGTAAACTAAATTTAAGTGAAATCCATAAAGATGGTTTTTCATATTTCTGTTCGCCATTTTCAAAGATGGCGGCAAATTGAACACCAAAAGCCTCAAAACCCGTCTATATGGTATAGGAACCAGTGTACTAAATATGAGTGAAATCGATTGAAAAGCGTCAAGGTTATACCAAGAAAGATGTTTTTTATCTTTCTGGCCGCCATATTTATAGATTGCCGAAGATTGAAAAAATCTTTCTCAGTGCGTTCCTACTTCGCCTCTGGAAAATGTCAGCCTTTTAGGTAAAGCAGTTTGAAATGAGCATTGTTTACCAGTCAGGTAGTCAATCAGTGAGTCAGGACTAAAAATTATATAAATTTGGATAGAAAGTATAATGTTTTGATTTAAACGTTAATTTTCACGGAATTATAATTCCGGTAAAATTTAAGAAAGGGCCCAAGTGCCTGTCCCTGTCACTGTGCCGGACGCGCACACGATTCAGAGAGAGCATACACGATTTGGAGAGAGAGAAGCTAGGAGAGAAACGAAGGGAAAGCGCCTTGTATATAAGCGAAAGGAGGCGTACCGCTCGGAGAGGAGACAGGGCCGGAAACCAAAAAAATTTCCTAGTGTCCAGTGATACCCCCATTTACTGGAAAATTTATGGGACATTGTTCACTGGACTGCGCAAAAATTGTGTCGCGTCCGCATAGTCAAGCTATCAAAAGTTCGGAAAAATTTACTGGTCAACCGTCCAATGACCCCCTTTGTTTTTAAAAAATTTATGGGACATTTTAAAATTTTATCTTAGTGTCCAAAGTCCTGCGCTTATTTCCGACCGTGAGAGGAGAGAAAGGTAGTTTAAATTTCGCGGGCTTTTTGAGTGAAGGAAACAAGATGATAATTTTCGTGCACTTTGTGCGCGTGATAAATCAGATTATGCTGGATGGATCATTTATATACGTGAGCCGTGTAAAATTAGTATTATGGCCCAACCCTCGGGCCATCTTGTTTTTATTATTAATCTGATTTAAAGCTTTTTAAGATTGCGCAATTAAACAATTGATTTGTTAGCATTGTGAACCTAGTTTCAAAAATGGAATCAATCAAGAACAATTCATTCCAGATATATTCCAAATAACGATTGCGATTCAACGCCCACTTATGGGTAAACATTTCATTTTACCTTTAAAGTTTAAAATTGTCGTTTTCTTGAAAATTCGATTAAAATCCCGGATAGCTTGAGGGTAGAGGCGAGTAGGGATGGAGTGACGTGGTGTGTTGCAGGACACCCGGTTCTTTGTAGCGGAACAAAAGAGTACATCGATCTTATTTTCCTTAATCTTGAAACCGGAAAGTTTTCAAAATTATTATTATAGGGAACCCGAACCGATAAAAAGTAAGGAAACGAAAAAGGGTCTCAAGAAAGTTCTATTCAAAAATAAAAGACATTCACCCCCAACTTTCAACAGGGTTATTAGAAGCCTGAGTTTTTGATATTCAAATCATGGCTTTTTGGAAACGTAAAACATTTGATACTGACTAGTATCTAATACTTTCTAATTATGGGATATTCTATCTTCGTTGCTTGGACATAGGTTCCTTCCAATTGCACTGAAACTCCATTCGGCTGGACGCAAAGTTCGAAATTCCCATTCAACCGAAACCCAGCATTTTCGTATAGCTTAGACGACCCCAATTTATTTAAATAAAAATTAACCCATGAACGCAATTATAGAATAATTTAGTTATTAAATAAAGGGTTATTTACTTTCAAGGGGGGTGTAAAGTAAGCCGTACTTTGAAATAGTTAATTAGATATTCGGCTTAAATATAGTCTCCGTTAATAAATTTAATGAAGAAAACAGTTGATCTTAACCTTAATTTTTGTTAATAATCCTCACTATAATACCAATTAAGGGAATCCATATAGAACAAAGATCGGACCGAATGTATTCTACTTTTATGGAGATTCTCTAGATTTATCTACCACTTTATTTATTTTTTTTTTTTCATTTTAAAAGTACTTATTTTTAGTTTGACTTACATAGCTTAAACTAACTTGACCTAACTAATCCTAACCTAGATTCTTCTATCCCAAACGAACCAAACCTAGCCTGGAGTAACATAGGCGCAAATATTTGGTAAGCGATCAATTTTATTCAAAAGTATTTGGAAAAACGTGAAAAATTAGTTTGAAATCAACACAATCAACGCAATCTATTCTACACAAGTTTTTCATGGAATGGTCTTTAAAATTATTTTACAAACTTAACCATAGGCGCATTTACCTAACCACATCATTCAAATAACCGTGTATTTTTCATTTAAAATTGACTGTGCGAATCGATATTTGCCCAAGGTATGTGGATCCCAAAAATAACCTATCTTTTAAAAGATTATTTTCAAAGATAAACGTTAGACGCTTCCACGATAAAACAGATAAAACTCCAGCATCCTCTGCACAGGTGTAGTCATAGTCTAAATGGACCAGCATAAAAAGGATGCAGGGGCAAATGATCTTAGAGGAATATGTTAATACTATTTACTTCCTCTTCCCACCTTACTATCATCAGTGCTCACTTAACTTTTGAGTGACCTTGATATACTAAAACACTATCGCTCCTCCAAAGAATGGATTATGTACCCATAAAATGTCCAGTTTCCCTTTCCCCTTTACGGTTTTTAAAGGCCGAGTTCCAGAGAAAAGGGTTCTAGCGAACTGAAAATCGAGCATCGAGACTAACAATGAAGCGACCGTACCGATTTTCGAAGCCCCGCTGGGGTAAAAGATGGAAGGGTTCTAGCTAACTGAAAGCCGTGCAATGTGGTTCTAGCGAACTGAAAATGAACAATAGAGAATTTCCTTCAGGGGAAAGCAAAAATTCGAGAGGAAATAAATTTAAAAGGATTTCTATTGTTCATCTTCAGTTCGCTAGAACCACATTTCACGGCTTTCAGTTAGCTAGAACCCTTCTAACGTTTGCCCCAGCGGGGCTTCGAAAATCTGCAGGGTCGCTTCATTGTTAATCTCGATGCTCGGTTTTCAGTTCGCTAGAACCCTTTTCTCTGGAAGTCGGCCTTTAAGATACTAGAAGAAAATACACCTGGTGTGGTTCGTCAGCCCATCAAGACGTCTTAGTTACTTTATGGGACACCATTTTAAAATTCAGCCGAAATGTTTTCTAAGAATACGATACAATACGGCGAAATATATTTTGTTTTATTTTTTCAGGCTTTGTTTCTCAATCTACTAAATATTTCATTAACTTAATAAGTCAAAAAATTAAATATTGAAATATTTCACGCATTCTTTAATGGCTGCAGGGAAATTTTGGAAAATAATATCTTTATCTTTACATTTAAGTAAAAGTTCTTACTGACTGACTGACAGTCAAAGCCCAGCTCGAAGACAAACTGCTTTCCCTAAGAAGCTGAACACCAGTTTCGCTAATCGCTAGGACCCTAATTTACTCATAAAGCTTAATTCTCACTCGGCCGAAAATCACGACGGAATACGACGGTAACGAGTTCAACGGAAAAGTTTCACGCCGAGCCCGACGGAATGACCGTTCGGTCGGACGGAATGTGTGTTCTATTTTTTCTGTCGGACTCGGCGTAAAACCTAGTCTCTCCACCAATGAGCAGGCGTTTTTGAAAACGTCATTGGCGAAAGAAAATAGTTTCACTACATTGCGCAATACTTGTTAAGCCTCGGTTTATTTGTTGTTTTGGTCGGTTTCGTTTCTACGTGAGACAATGCCTCCAAAGAAAGTGAGTAATTCTGTTGCAAGAAAGAAACTTGTTTTAGACAAGGAAATGTTTATTGAGGAAGTTAAAAAATATCCTTATTTGTACGACCTTGGTCACAAAAGTTACAAAGAAACAAACCTAAAAGATGACCGGTGGGCAGCGGTAGGAGCACTTTTCAAGATTACAGGTACGATTACAAGGTAGCATAATATATTTTAAGTGTGGATATACATTTATTTGATATTTGTACAGGGTTAGAGGCTTATAATTCATGGAAAGCCATACGAGACCGCTACCGAAAAGAAAAAAAGATTATAGACACGAAGAAAAAAAGCGGAGCTGGTTCTGAAGATATTTTAGACCCAAAGTGGGATTTGTTTAAAATTCTGGATGGGTTTTTAAAAACCACTGTAGAACCTAGAGAGTAAGGTAAGGTAATACATTCTTTTTGGCTTTATTGTTTATGTGTTTCTTAAGAACATCTAGTAATATTGAGGAGTCAAGCTGCTCAAGCTTTCGCAACACTACCCAAAATGAACGCGAGTCAACTTCGCCGACTCAAGACAATGAAATGGACGAGGTAACCCAAGCCAAGATGGCAACGATTATTTTCAATTCCATGGAGCAAGATACCTTTGAGTATGCTACAACTTGTTACAATTGCATATTTCTTAATACAGGGTTCGTACACAACCAGGACAACCTGGAAAGGTCAGGAAATTGCAATTCGAAACTTATGTACGGACCCTGTAATATTATTATTTTTAAAAACAACGTATTGTTGTTTTTGAATTTAATTAATTTTAAGTAATTCTGCACAAGTATTTAGCAATATGCACAAGATTGCACATTTATTAATTTAAATTAATGTCATAGAGAAGAAATTGTAGATGATGTTGATGATGAAGACGAAGAACCATTGTCTGTGGTGGCCCAAAAAGGAAGTGTAAAACCCCATGGCAAGTGTACAGCCTTTTCAAAAACCCAGCCAACGGAAGAGAAGACCACAGAACCACCGAAGAAGAAGAAAAAAGAAAGTATTGAAAACAAATTTGAGAAAATGTTAGAATTTTCCCAAACCACACTTCTCACGCAATTGGCCTCGAATCAAAAAAACGAGAAAGATGAAATATTTCATTACTTCAGTAGTTTAATGGGAAGGTTTAGGAAGTTTTCAAAAAAGGACCAATTAGAAGCGAGACATAAAATGGACAATATATTTTATGAAATAGAAAAAGACAGTCATTAGTGATTGGCCGTGAAAACCCATTTATTTTTCTATCCATCATTACTTTTTTTTTTATTTTTTCCCATAATTTTCATTTTTAATGTGTTGGAATAAAAACAGTTTCTTTTTGAATTACATCTGAATTAATGAACCTGTTAATTTTACAAAATATAAATATGACATCAAAGGTATCAGTTTTAAATCATAATACAAAATCAACTGCAATACATGAACCAATTAAATTTCATCTGTTTTAAAGGTAGAATACACTATGAAATTAAAATGTAAAACTATTTTGTTAATTGATTATTTAACAAAAGTTTAATCACCATACAAGATGAAATATGCCAACAAAATACATTGTTTTGTTTTCGTATTCCACCTTAAACATACATTCTGACATTGTTTTAAATGGTTAAATAAGTTACAAAGATGAACCTCTTGTCACACGTTCTATTTGCCATGATATTTGCCCTTCGTTGCATAAATAATCAGCAAAAACATCCCTCATTTTTCCAACACTAACTGGGTGACGGTTTGTGTGAAATCGCTTTGAATTACAGGGGCCAACAGCATTATTTGGCCCTAGTTCTTGACACCATTGTCCGGGGATAACCTTTCCATCTTTTCCTTCCCGATCAAGATAGGTAGAAGATGGAATGTACATTCTTTGGTCGTCGCTTTTTTCACCTTCTTTTGATATAATGAAATTATGTAGACACACAGTAGCCTTTATGATTTCATCTATGTTTTCTGGTTTTCCTTTAATTGTTGTGTGATATATACGCCATCTTGCAGCTAAAATTCCGAATGCATTTTCAATTATTCGACGGGCGCGACATAATCGATAATTGAATATTCTCTGCGACAGTGATAACCCTCTTTTTGGATAAGGCCTCATTATGTTTTTATTTAAAGGAAAAGCTTCATCAGCCGCAATGAAGTATTGAAATTCTTTATTTGAATTTGGGAGTTGAGACGGTTCGGGTAAAGATAGCAAATCATTATTTAATTTTAATCCAAAGTTGGAACGAGCGAACACCCCACCGTCACTTTCGCTGCCGTAGCCACCAACATCAACCATGGTAAATTTATACTGAGCGTCACACAAGGCCAAAAGTACAATGCTAAAATTGCCTTTGTAATTAAAATATTTAGAGCCACTCTTAGCTGGACATTGGATCGTAATGTGTTTTCCATCAAGAGCTCCAACACAGTGGGGCAAATTCCATGTTTTTTCAAATGAATTACTAATATTTAACCATTCTTCGGGGCTTTTGGGCATCCTGAGGTAAATCGGGGCCAATACGGTCCACAAGGCTCTGCAAGTTTCCTTTATAATATTGGAAACTGTGCTGGCACCGAGTCTATATGCAAATGATAATGATATTTGCATATCTCCGCTTGCCAAATATCTAAAATTAATAGTTCATGGTATTATGTTTCGAAAGCTATTGAACTATTCCTTCATTTGAAACACTATATACCTCAGAGTTAATGATAACTTCTCTTCCGGGGACACAGACCTTCGAAACCTTGAATCTGGTTTGTGAATTAGTGGCCTAACTAATTCCAAAATCTCGTCAAATTCTCTTGGGTTCATTCTGCAGTATCTTTACATATAGAAAATGAAAATGTTTTTGGTTCAGAACAAATATGATATAACAAGTGTTTATTTTAGATCATAAAAATACAGCTTACTGAAAGTGCTTTTGAGAATCCAATGTCCGCATTTCGTTAATTAAATTCGCTTGAAAACCCTGCTTTTCGCGCTTCTTGAATATTTCTCGAACCCAGAATCGTTTTTTAGAAGCATTTTGATAGTTTTTGTACATTAAATATGTTAAAACTGTGTAATTGTAAACAGTTAAAGTGGCCAAGATATTAGCAGAAAAGTCCGTATCGGATAGGTCCGCCATTTTAAAAAAACTGACTGGGACGGACAGACAGCCTTCGGTGGAGTCACGTGATTCAGTTCAATACTTCCGTCGTCTAAGTTTCGGCCGAGTGAGAATCGGTTACCGCCGCATCTCGGCGTAAAGCAAATTTTTAACCGCCGAGCGTTAGTTTACCGTCGTGATTTTCGGCCGAGTGAGAATTAAGCTTAAGTCTTTAGTAGTTAAAAGATTTAATCGGAGAACTCATTTTTCAAGGCTGTGCAGAGAAATGAGTGATATAACAGAGAAAAAGGTCAGTAGGCCTAGTCGAAATAAAGGAAAAGTTTATTATAGAAGATGCTATGAAATGGAGTTTTGTCATGTAGGAAAAATAGGATTTTTTTCCTGTCTTGAACAATTCATGGGTCAACAAGACTATATAGGATAATTTTAGGACTAAAATTGTTAGGCAAATAAGAGTGCAAGTAGTTTTCTAGACTTGGAGAGGTAAAATTTTGGTATTCCCAACTTGTTTAATGATGCACCGGGTGTTTGGTATTAATGGTCTTGAAAGGTTAGAGGTGGGGTTTACAAGATACGCTTGAATTTGACTAGTTTAAGAAGATGAATTTTTTATTAGAGTGAATGCGTTTATTTAAAAAAAAAGTTAAAATTCAAATAAACCTGTAAGGATTTTAGCTGCATGCTTGAATATTTGTTATTTACTGCATATTTACAAATTTATAGGGTGTTCGTATAAGAATATTTTTAATGTTTAATTAAAAAGTGTTTCGTTTGAATGGGATTCTTGAAGCGCAACGCCTATCGCTGCTTCTGAACTCCCATTTTATTTGCTGTGTGTATGTTGCATTAGGTGGTAGCTTCAAAGGTTGACCAGCGTAAATTTGCGGGAAAGAAAGGTATTCGGAATCCTCATCATAAAGAATTGATTGCGGTGTCTTCCCTTCTCCAGGAGCATAAGCAATACTTTCAATTTGAGGGGTAATTTGATCGTCAGACGGAAGCAATAGGGTATCTCTATTGCCATTATTTAATGGCGTTTCTTCACTTAATTCTTCCCACTCTTCGTCGCTGTCAAGATCTTGTCGAGGTTCTACAACAGCATCTTTACCAACAGAGGCCGTGTTGTTTACCTCAGTTGGCATATCTTCTTCATTCGATATGAAATCTACGCTATTTGATTGGCTGAACTCAATAGCCAAGTCATCCGGAACTGTAACTTCGTGTTTCAAATATAACGGTGTTGTTAAGAGAAAATTTAAGGCGTCCAGTATTTTCCTAGGACGAACTGTTTCAAATATATAGTGGTGTTGATATTCCTTCTTTCTCATGAGTTTAATTTGAACAACTTGAGTATCCGTGGGACTTCTGGGCAGGATTGAAACCGAAGAGTCGATTGAAACTGGAACGTTTACAACATTACCGCGAATGCCTCTTTGCTGATCAACTCCTAGTTTTCTTATCTGCATAAAAGGTAATCGAGGAGAAATCATTCTACACTCCAGTTCCGTTAGATTCTTCAACTCTGGAGGTAAATCAGGAAAAAAATAGCCATTTTCTTTAGAGAGCGGTGGTACTTTTTTCCGAGAAATATAGGTGTTACAAGTCCCACACAACAAAATGTGTGATGGGAGCACTCTTTGGTCTCTTCCTTGAACCGATAAGAATTTAACTGATTCTACTGGTTTAACGGAAGTTGCGAAAAATAGGCCAGAACAACATTCGCATTTGTGATCTGGACCGTCCATAATGTTCTGGAGATAGAGGTTTTCATGATATTGTTGAGGTTTTCATGATATTGTTGAGGTTTTCATGATATTGTTGATGTTGTTTTGATAGCATCGTTGAAGAACCCTCAACAATTGGACGGTTTTGACTAGTAGACGTTGGAGGGAGAGGATTTTGATTATTTGAAGGCGCTGGGTGATTTTGATTAGTTGAAGGCGTTGGATGATTTTGATTAGTTGAAGGCGTTGGATGATTTTGATTAGTTGAAGGCGTTGGATGATTTTGATTAGTTGAAAGCGTTGGATGATTTTGATTAGTTAAAGCAGCTGCGGGATTTTGACTAGTAGAAGTCCCCTGAATTGACATTTCGTTTGTTCTCTTTTTATTTTCAGCATATCTTGCTCGTCTGCGGGCATTTAGCCGTTCTCTTTTTTCGCTAGTTGCAGGCATTGGATGATTTTGATTAGATAAAGCAGTTGCGGGATTTTGACTAGTAAAAGGCCCCTGAATTGACATTTCGTTTGTTCCCTTTTTATTTTCAGCATATCTTGCTCGTCTGCGGGCATTTAGCCGTTCTCTTTTTTCGCTAATTGCAGGATTTTGAATAGTAGTTGAAGGTGTTGGAGGATTAGTTGCAGGATTTTGATTAGTTGAAGGCGTTGGATGATTTTGATTAGTTGAAGCCGTTGGATGATTTTGATTAGTTAAAGCAGTTGCAAGATTTTGACTAGTAGAAGGCCCCTGAAAGGACATTTCATTTCTTTTTTCGCTAGTTGCAGGATTGTCACTAGTAGAAGACCCCTGAATGGACATTTCATTTGTTCTCATTTTATTTTCAGCGTATCTGGCTCGTCTGCGTGCATTTATGTTTTCTCTATGAGGGTTTTGACTAGTTGAAGGCGTTGAAGGATTATGACAAGTAGAAGGTCCCTGACCGGACATTTCGTTTATTTTCCTTTTATTTTCAACATATCTTGCTCGTCTGCGGTCATTTAGGCTTTCTCTTTTTTCGCTAGTTGGAGGATTTTGACTAGTAGAACAGTTATCACAGTTTGGAGTTGGAGGATTTTGACTAGTAGAACAGTTATCACAGTTTGGAGTTGGAGGATTTTGACTAGTAGAACAGTTATCACAGTTTGGATCGACACGCAGCCTTTGAAACCTTGTACTAGTAGAACAGTTATCACAGTTTGGAGTTGGAGGATTTTGACTAGTAGAACAGTTATCACAGTTTGGATCGACACGCAGCCTTTTAAACCTTGTATTTCCGTTTTCTATATATTGAGGTAATCTTACAATTCCATTTTCTGACACCTCATTTGTATTTGAAGCCATTTGAAAAGCAGTGAGGCCTTCTGCAAAATAACCCAAAAGAACCTAACGAAGAGCTAAAAAAGCGGTCTTCTTCTACCGCAGGCTTAAAATGATGTTAATGATGATGTTTAATTGATTGAAGCGGTCTTCTTATACCGCAGGCTTAAAATGATGTTAATGATAATGTTTAAATGTTTGAAGAGGTCTTCTTATACCGCAGCAGTGATGGGCGCTCTCATCTCCTACTCATAATTTTGAGTAATTTCTGAGTAAAGGAGAGGGCTTTTTTTGAGCTTGTGATATGAGCAGGAGAGGAGAGGTACTAAAATTTGAAATTGGAGGTGATTTTGAGATGAGAGGTGGTTTTTCAACCTCCACGAGTAACTTTTGTGGTGAGATATTTTATTTTCAAAACTCGGAGAGATAACCTAGTGTTGAGAGCAATTGTTTTGGATCATGAGGAGAGTAGTTGGATGTGAGATATGATTTTTCGGTAGTCCATGAGTGGAGTGATAGGTGAGAGGCTGTTTTTGGGCATTTTTTTTCTTGAAGGGAGTGTATGATATAAGTTTTTGGTTTTCCATGGAATGAGTGGTTGATATGAAATAGGTTTTTTAATGTGCTATGAAATGAGTGGTTGATGAGAATTTCTTATACTCGATGAAAGGAGTGGTTGACGAGATGTCGTTATACTTGATGATAGAAGTGCTGGATGAAAGTAGTGGTTGATGGGAGACATATTTTGGGCAGTAGGTAAAAAATACTACAACTGAAAAAAAGAAAAGAGAAACTTTGCACCGCCTGAAATTTAAATGAGTTACTTTCAAAGGCGAAACCCTACTATCTCAACCATAATAAAGGTTTATTTAAATATGTTGTGGCTGTCAGTTTTTTTTTCAGCTAAACGGAAATTACGGGATAACGTATTTTGAGTTTGTACTTTTGATAAATTTTGAGATTATCTTTGAAGCGACTTATGATATTTATAGGGGTTCAAAGAATTTAAAACACGCGTTAATAAGATAAGCTTTAGTATTCTAAGAGAGCGGTAGATTATCGACTACTGGTAATGAAGCTAGATTGCCGATGGACGCGCAACGCCCTAATACGTTTTCTTTCCAATGATTCTATACAATTTTAAATAAAATTAAGACTGAATTAGAAGATATTAATAAAAACTGCCTTTGTAGACAAAAAAGGGAAAGTGTAAAAGATAAGTATAGAAAATTAATTGCCTGAAGTACAGATATTCAATTTTTCCTTTTTGAAGAAATGATTATAAATCAATAATCATCAATTATCTGAAAAAATTATTATCCTAGTTTTTTCACCTAAATTTCATTTCCCCAAAAAATTTAAACACAGTATTTTTCTAGTACTTCTAGAAAATAAGTCACCTTCAAGAATTTTTTAAGTGATACAATGTTCTACTTTATACTTTGCTTATAGAAGATTCAAATACTCAGATATCTGAAAAAATGTAGCTTGATCTGATTAAAGTTTTATATTATAAAATTGGAAATATTGATATGGTATATATATCAGTTTAAATTTTTATATTTTAAAATTGGAAATATTACTAAGCGGAAAATAACATAGGCATTTTCATTGTGATTTCACAATTAGTGTCAAAAAAATCTCTAGATTGATCGTGATATCTTGAGAGCTACACAACACGTAAATTTTTAAAACTTCGAAAACTTTACAATTAACGAAAACGTTTTTCTGTCCATTTTATTCTCCTTATAGGGCCGAATTCTCAACCTAATTGTAAATGTTTGAGAGAAAATAAAATGCAAACGTGTTCTTTTTTAAAATTATGCATATCTTTCATGTTAAATTATTTTTACTGAAGTAATTTTGGTGAAAAAAACTAAGATAAGAATTTTATCCAAAAAATTAATGTTTTATTATCATGTTTTCAAAATGGAAAATTTTAATATCTGTTACTTCAGGCAATTAATTTTCTACACTTATCTTTCACACTTTCCCGTCTTTGTCAATAATGACATTTTTATGAATATGTTTGGCTTCACCTCTTTTAATTTTGCCTTTCATTATTTTTTATCTGATTAGCTTTGATTAAACTCTATTAGATGCTCACTGAGAACAAGTACTTTGCCCCTTATTTTATAGCATTGGTGCATAAACGAACACCAAATTCTCATACATAAAAACAAAAAGTACACTTCATTGAGGCTTGCTCGAGCCGTGTAATATAATAAAACACCCTTTTAAAATGAGATAAATGCTAATAATGAAATGAGATGAGCGCTAATAATAAAATGATGTGAGATTGAAGAAATAGTCATGAGTTCAAAAATAAGGCTTTATGAGTGTTTAAATGAGATGAGTGAAAAAGATCAGATGACATTACCGGTACATAAAATGAGAGGATAGACATAACCCGGGATAAACTCACCGAATGATATATATCTACGAGAAAAAAACTGAAAGGAGAGGAGGAGAGGAGAGCCAAACTATAGCTCAGATTTGAGGGCTGCCATGAAATGAGAGAAAAAGTATTTCACTAAAAGGAGAAGACTCAAAAATGAGCTTTCAATAATACTGACGAACAGTAGTGCGCTTGATATTTGTTTCCATTTTATAAAATAAAAGAGGTGAGCCATAGAGGAGAGGTTTCTATAGAAAAGCGCCATTTTGATCACGTGAGATGAGATGGCATTGTATTTGAATTTGATAAAATAAGGAGAGGAGAGGTTTCTGTAGAAATGCGCCATTTTGATCACGTGAGATGAGATGGCATTGTATTTGAATTTGATAAAATAAGGAGAGGAGAGGTTTAAAAATATTTCACCATCTTATGAGATGGGAGAGGAGAGCGGCGCTTTGGTCAATATTTGAAAATAGGTGTGAGTGGGAGAGGGAAGAAAAATATCAAAAATGCCCATCACTGGTCGGTAATCTAGCTTAATTACCGATCGTCGGTAATCTAGCTTAATTACCGGTCGTCGGTAATCTAGCTTAATTACCGGTCGTCGGTAATCTAGCTTAATTACCGGTCGTCGTTAATCTAGCTTAATTACCGGTCGTCGGTAATCTAGCTTAATTACCGGTCGTCGGTAATCTAGCTTAATTACCGGTCGTCGGTAATCTAGCTTAATTACCGGTCGTCGGTAATCTAGCTTAATTACCGGTCGTCGGTATTACCAGTCGTCGGTAATCTAGCTTAATTACCATTCGTCTGTAATGTAGCTTAATTACCGGTCGTCGGTAATCTAGCTTAATTACCATTCGTCTGTAATGTAGCTTAATTACCAGCCGTCGGTAATCTAGCTTAATTACCAGCCGTCGGTAATCTAGCTTAATTACCAGTCGTCGGTAATCTAGCTTAATTAGCAGTCGTCGGTAATCTAGCTTAATTAGCAGTCGTCGGTAATCTAGCTTAATTAGCAGTCGTCGGTAATCTAGCTTAATTAGCAGTCGTCGGTAATCTAGCTTAATTAGCAATCGTCGGTAATCTAGCTTAATTACCAGTCGTCGGTAATCTGGTTTAATTACCATTCGTCGGTAATCTGAATTAATTACCAGTCGTCGGTAATCTGGTTTAATTACCAGTCGTCGGTAATCTAGTTTAATTACCCTTAATTGGTAATCTAGTTTAATTACCCTTAATTGGTAATCTAGTTTAATTACCCTTAATTGGTAATCTAGTTTAATTACCCTTAATTGGTAATCTAGATTAATTACCCTTAATTGGTAATCTAGATTAATTATCCTTAATTGGTAATCTAGTTTAATTACCCTTAATTGGTAATCTAGATTAATTACCCTTAATTGGTAATCTAGATTAATTACCCTTAATTGGTAATCTAGATTAATTACCCTTAATTGGTAATCTAGATTTATTACCCTTAATTGGTAATCTAGATTAATTACCCTTAATTGGTAATCTAGATTAATTTCCCTTAATTGGTAATCTAGATTAATTACCCTTACTTGGTAATCTAGATTAATTACCCTTACTTGGTAATCTAGATTAATTACCCTTAATTGGTAATCTAGATTAATTACCCTTAATTGGTAATCTAGATTAATTACCCTTAATTGATAATCTAGATTAATTACCCTTAATTGATAATCTAGATTAATTGCCCTTAATTAATAATTTAATTAGTAACCCTTAATTGGTAATTTAATTAGTAACCCTTAATTGGTAATTTAATTAGTAACCCTTAATTGGTAATTTAATTAGTAACCATTAATTCGTAATTTAATTAGTAACCATTAATTCGTAATTTAATTAGTAACCATTAATTCGTAATTTAATTAGTAACCATTAATTCGTAATTTAATTAGTAACCATTAATTCGTAACTTAATTAGTAACCATTAATTCGTAATTTAATTAGTAACCATTAATTCGTAATTTAATTAGTAACCATTAATTCGTAATTTAATTAGTAACCATTAATTCGTAATTTAATTAGTAACCATTAATTCGTAATTTAATTAGTAACCATTAATTCGTAATTTAATTAGTAACCATTAATTCGTAATTTAATTAGTAACCATTAATTCGTAATCTAGTTTAATAACCTCTAATTGGTAGTCTAGTTTAATTAACTCTAATTGATAATTTATTTTAAGAACGTTTAATTGGTAAACTACTTTAATTATTTAAATTAATTTAAATCTAGTTTATTTATCTTTAATTGGGAGTCTAGTTTAATTATCTTTTATTGGTAATCCAGAATAATTAGCAGGGAAAAGTTAAAATGTCCATTAAGCTAGTTTGAATTTGACTATATCCGCGACAATTTAGACCCGTGTGTTTTGATGGCGTCGCTGTAGCGGCCGCGTCAACGTCACTGCAGCTATATTAAAGCCGTCTTATCTCACTATCGATAGGCCATTCCAACCAAAAGGCATTAAGAATAAAAAATCGGATTATTATGAGGCAACTATACGTTAAAAAATGCCAACATTGGTCTCGCTGATATTTCCTAATAAAACAGTGTATAAATGCTAAAATATCGCAGATTGGGGTAGTTTTTAAAATTTAAAATTAAACATACTTAAAATTAATTTTTCTCAAAAACCTTAAAAATGGTCCTAGAAAAAGGTTTAAATTTTGATATAAAACCATTCCCAAACGTAACAAACGAATATTTCATTTAAAAAGGGTGGCGACAAAATGGCTAAATTTGAAAAAAACTCCATGTTATTTCTATGGGAAAATTTAACTTTTTCACCAAAAGGGCTGATTAATTTTATGGAAATGAAAACCACCCTTAGCAACTTTATTTTTTATACAATAAACTAATGGGTGGATCTTCTTGAAATTTTAACCACATATTGAGGGCCCGAATTGTAGTTCTGTGGAATTTTTTCAAAGCAGTTAATACGATACAAAAAAAGTTATAACCAATCTAAAAACCATCCTTATACATTAAAGTCGGTATGAGGTCTTATCTAAGAGAGCTATCGCTCTCCTAGAATACTG
>JAEQBA010002032.1:0-24536 GCA_019434445.1 Phalangium opilio | reverse complement strand
AAATAATACACTCCTTAAAATAAAATTAAATTAAAACTAAGTGAAGCGCTTCTTAAACATTAAAAGGGACACTATTTGTTAGGATTGTTTGAGGCCTCGTGTACCGCTAAAAATTCCTATTTCTAACAATAAGCTTGTGGGCATGTCAATTCCACGAAAATATATATTTACCTCCCTGCAAAATTCTATTCCGGAGAGATTTTGTAGATAAACCAATTTCGGACTTTCTCGGCCAAAGAAGTTCGAAACCGCTCCTTCAAATCCCAACAGTCATAAACCCATATCCTTAAGTCATTAGTCCTTATCTTTCCCTTACTCAAAGCGAGAAGCGTTCTCCCTCCAGCTTCCCTCGAACGAATTTTGACAATCTTTCTTATTCATTTATTTCACTAAAAAGTATTCACTGTTAAAAATAAAGGTATTTTGAAGGTACTATAAAAC
This sequence comes from Phalangium opilio, assembly GCA_019434445.1. Lineage (NCBI taxonomy): Eukaryota > Metazoa > Arthropoda > Arachnida > Opiliones > Phalangiidae > Phalangium > Phalangium opilio. Next base: position 24,095 of record JAEQBA010002032.1, on the reverse strand, counting down.
ACCTCCGCGACCTTTTTAGTACCCATGAACGTATTCTATTAGTTGTCCCACAGTGCGGGTATTAAATGATTCCGAAAGAGGTACTTTGGAAATATAAGGTATATAATGAAACCTTTTAGAGTTTCAGCGCTTCTGGTGGTATGTTATCGTACCCTGGAAGTAGAAAAGGACTTAATATTGTCCGTTAGAGGGTACCCTGGAAGTAGAAAAGGACTTAACATTCTCCTTTAGAGGGATTTTTTAGCTCCGGCGTGCTGATTATAACTAACACGACTAAAGTAAAATACATGATATAATACTTTTAGCCCAAATTCTCTAACACTAACTGTTTACTTCGCCAGTAGCACTAGTAATGGCAGCGTAGAAGAAATCTCTATTGGAGTATTATTAATAAAGATAAAGAATAGGTTCGGTAGGGTTCAATAGGGTTGTTTTTTTTTTTTTTTTTTTTTTTTTTTTTTTTTTTATTTTATTGATGCATTATTTTTGTTTTTTTAGTTACAACTATATGAGGCATCCTCCCAATGTGCCACATGAGCAATATTGCTCGTGCGTGGCTGGGAGCAGTAGCTTAAGAGATTTAACTTATTTAATTTATATACATAACAAATACTATTTCAAAATACTGGATTAGTAGACTCCGTACAATTTTAAATGAATTTGTTTAAATTATCTAATCCAAGGTCAATTATCCAAGAAGTTACTAATTTTTTAAATATTTGTGGCGTTGTGCATTTTTTTATATGGATATCAATTTGGTTATATAATTTCGGTCCCAAGTATGTGACATGTTTTTGTCCCAAAGACTTGTTCATTTTGTCCCCTAATATGTTAAGATTTTCAATATTCCTAGTATTATAAGTTATATTTGGTGGAAGAATAGAGTCTCTTATTGTAAAGGTATATATTAAGATTGTTTTTGCATATATTTGTCTAATTGATAATACTTTGAAATCTGCATATAAAACTAATCGTGATTCCATATAATTTCTTTTTAGACAAATTCTTAGAATTTTTCTTTGTATTATTTCTAATCGTTCAATATATATATCATACGTTCCGCCCCAACCTATAATACCATACGATACCACTGATTGTACAATTGCAAAGTAAACATTTCTTAACCATGGCAATGATAGAAAATTGCGTAACTCATAGAATCTTGGTAAACACATTCTTAGTTTTTTTGCAACACTTAAAATATGGCTATTCCATTTAAGGTGTTCATCTACAATTATACCAAGGTATTTTATTTCAGATACCCTTTCAAGTTTCAAACAGCCATTATCACACTTTATACAGTGTTTATCTTTATGAATTAAGAGATTACAATTAATTTCAGAAGTAGGTCTAGCCGAAAAACATAAATATTTAGTCTTTTCTATATTTAATGTCAGAAGATTATTATTCAGCATGTCATACACCCTCATCAATCCAGACTGCGCCTTCGCGTAAACCTCCTCCCAAGTATTTCCGAAGAAAAGTAAAGTAGTGTCATCAGCGAAAGATAACATTCTTCCATTTATACTGATTTCACATAGGTCATTAATATAGACTAAAAACAATAATGGACCGACAACTGTACCTTGGGGGATTCCGAAGGTTAGTAATTCTGGATCACTAATTAAGTTATTTATTTTAACGAAGGTGTATCGGTCTGACAAATAGCTTCTGAACCAATTTAGTGGTAATCCTCTAATCCCTGCACGTTCTAATTTTATTAACAATTTTGTGTGCGATACTGTATCAAAAGCCTTTTTAAGGTCCAAGAACACGCCTAAGGCCTTTTTGTTCTTATCGATGGCCGAATACAATTCCCGTGTCAAATCCAAGATGGCATCATTGGTACTTAAACCTGATCTAAATCCGTATTGATTTTTGGAGAAGTAATTACATTTTTCTAAGAACTTGACTAGTTGATTTTTTATATATTTTTCTATTATTTTCGCTATATTACTCAGCAGTGATATAGGTCTATAGTTTCCTAAGACCTTTTTATCTCCGGATTTATGGACAGGTTTAATAATAGCTTTTTTGAAAACCGTGGGGAAGGTCCCTGTAGATAATGAAAGGTTAATAATATGAGTCAGAGGCAGGGAAATGTAGTGCTTTAAGAGCTTAAGGGTTTTGACATTAATTTTATCGTGGCCGCTTGAGTTGAGATTTTTCAATTCATTGATAATTTTTTCGACATCCTTTCGTGTTATTGGTACGAAAAAAAGGCTTTTATCGTTATTTTTCAAATTGCTACCAGAGTATTTGTTTAAATTTTGGATATTTGAGGCTAGGCGAGAGCCTACCGTTGCGAAGTATTTATTAAATGTGTTGGCCATTTCTTTAGGATTATTTTTTAGTGTTAAAATTTTATCTTCATGTTTGATTTCTTCTATCAAGTCCAACTTATTTGATTTTTTTGTTGTTTCATTAATTATTTTCCAAACGTACTTAGGATCATTATTAGCTTGGGAGATCTTATCTTTGAAATAATTATATTTTACGGTCCTAATTAATGAGTAAAGCTTGTTTCTATATAGTTTAGCGAATTTCTTAAGATTTTCATTAAACGGTTGGTTTTTTACTTTTTTAGCTAATTCATCTCGTTTTCTTATTGAAACTATTAACGCCGTTGTTATCCACGGTTTCAACTTTTGTTTTCTATGTGAATAAGAAACAGGATATTCTACTGTGGCTGCGCACAAGTGTTTTTGCAAGATACTAACAAAATGTTCAGATGCTAGGTTACAATCATTCTCGCAGAGTACATTATTCCACCTTTCTAATTGCACATCACTACTTAACTTTTTGAAGTCTGTATAGCTCTTAGTTCTCCCTATGCTACTCACGTCTTGGTTAGAAAACAGTGGGATAGCAATGAATATTGGATAATGGTCTGTTATGTTAGTCTCTAAAATGTACGACGATACACTATAGTTATCATTCTTCTTGATAAATATGTGATCTAGACACGTGCTAGAAGATTCTGTTATTCTAGTTGCATCATTAATACACGGGTGAAGTCCATTTTCCTGTAGAGTTAAGATATAGTCCGATACTATTGAATCGTTAGAGTTCAAAATATCAATATTGATGTCACCTATCCAGACAATTTTGCCAGCACATGCTATATCACGGAGTTTTGTATTGAGATCTCCAACAAAATCTTTAATATTGTTACTAGGTGATCTATAGCATGCGATAATTTTGTAGATAGCCTTATTTGGTAAAATTACATCAATGATCATGGTAGTAGCCCCTTTAAGTTTTATCTCTTTCTCTACGAATGATAGGTTTTGTTTTATATATATTAGCACTCCATCGTTTCTATTTTGATATTCCTTAGAACAAATTAGTTTATACCCCTTAAGGGAAAAGAGATTTATATCAATTATTTTAAAGGTTTCCGTTAGAACTATAATATCAAAAGTATATTCCAATGACTCTAAAAATACCACAAAGTCATCAAAGTTTTTTTTTAAACTACGGATATTCAAGTGAAATATTTTGAAAGAGTTTAGATCGTTATTATCAGTTATTTTAAAATTATTTCTTATAATTTTACGGTTTACATTATTTATTAAGAAGTCACTGGTTAGGTTGAACATGTTTAATGTAAGGAAATAATTAACAAAGAAGTTTTAACTAGTTTAAATCTAAATTTTTTTAAGGTCATCTAGCGATATTATCCTGATCGATTTTGTATTATCATCTTTACGTATAAATATTTTACCATCACTAGTCCATACATATTTATAATTATTTTTTTTAGCAATTTGTTTGGTCTCATACAATATTTTTTTATTTAAGGGAGTCAGCTGTTCATTAATATATACTTTAGTATTTTTTAACGATTTATCAATATCAGCAGCTTTCAGGTTTTTTGTAGCCTTAAATTTTTTTAGCCATAAATCCCGGAGTTTTTTAGTGGCATAAATTACTCTTATAACGTCTAATTTATTGGTTACCTTAGGCAGTCTGTATACGTCTACGATCTCATTTGGGTCAAAGTTTAACCCTATTTCTTTAGCTACGGACTTTATCACCTCAGTAATCTGCTCATTTTTTGTTTGTTCAATACCCACTATTTCGAGATTAAGGGACAAATTTTCCTGTTTTAACTCATTAATTTTACTATCGTGCTCTATTATTTTAGATTCTAGTTGCTTATTTTTTAGTTTTAGGTCTTCATTATCTTTCTTGATTGAATTAATATCACCGCATACTGAGTTTAAAGTTATACCAAAATCGTCAATTTTGTCCGAACAAAACTGTATGGATTTCTCAAGGTCATCCATTTTGTCTAGTTTCGTCTCAATTACAGAGATTTTGCCTACGTCATTTTGGATATCATCCAGTATCTTCATTTTGGTTAAAATGTAGCTTACATTTTGCATTAAGACCTTCAGGTTTCCTTGCGATGGATCTTCTAAAATAGGGTCGCTATCGTTGCCTTTGTTAAGTCCTTTGCAGTTTTCACATTTCCACGTCGATTTACGCGATCCCAATTTACGAAAATTTTCCTCAGTTTTCACACTAGTACAGGATATATGAAAATACTCGTGACACAACGTACATTCTATGATTTCTTTAGCATTGTTCATCTCCGTAGCACATTTTTTACACTTCGCCATTTTTTTTTTTTTCTACCCGAGATTGCAATTTCAATCTCAAGTTTCCTAGCTAGTGGTTTTTCTTAAATACTTAATTACATATAATTAATATTAAGTATTTTCTTTGACGGCTATGTACACTTGCATACGTTACATCATTTAAAGGCAATACAATTATGATATAAGGCATACATAATTAATATAAAGGTTTGAATCCGAGCTTACGCCTTCAGTCGCCATTCAGAAAATATCCACGTATATGTGACCCTGAATTTCCTTTACACTATAACAGTATCACACCTTCCTTAACAAGGGAAGCAAAGTTTAGTATCGTGAAATCTAGATTGGTTGATCCCTTGCTTACTATGCGAACTCTCACGATCCCGCAAGCCTACGGCGCAGACACTTAAAGGCGAGATGGAATGCAAACTGGTACCCTCATCCCGTAAGCCCACAACACAGACACTAAAAGTTGAGATGGAAGGAAAATTTTACTCTCGTGTCTTTCCGTCTCTTATACTTCGAAGTGGTGTATTGCTTACCTTGTCTGAAAAATGATTCAAGCTCGGGGTAATTAAGGAAAAGTTCACCAGTTTCAAATGTGCCGCAAATATTTCAGACGGCGCGAAAGTAAAAATTTAGACCTTTTTGTGGGTTTTATTTGACACCTAATTCGGTAGCACAAAATACCTTTAAAAGTATATTTTCGAACCTTTTTGGGTGTTAACAGGTACCCCTTTCGGTACTAAGGAGTACCTTTCACAATTTTAAAGTTTTATTCCGACCTTTGTTGATGTTTAAATGATACCCATTACGGGATCACAAAATACCTTGTAGTCCTCAAAAGTACCTTCTTCAAGAGGTATTTCAGAGTACCTTTACACAACGGTATTTTGTAGTACCTTTATAGGTACGTCTGGGGATGCATCGAAAAATACCTTTAAAGGTACTAGACAGTACGGTTATTTTTTACAGTGTTGAGAGTTGCCTTTAACGTACGTACCAGTAAAGTAGAATTGGTAAATGCATTGTTGAATGTATGTATGTATATATGTATATAGTACGGGTGCGCTTGGTCCCCTAATTGATAGCAGGACCAAGATAAGATCTATTCGTGAGTGTGTGTGTGTGTGCGGGCGCGCTTTACCGATAGAATACCGATAGAAAGCTGAACTTTCTTGGAAAGGACAACCCGATCGGCGGTAGAACCAAAGATGAAAGAGGAGCCCCGATGACTTCTTCTTAAGCCATTAAGGGCATGGAAGTGGCGCCTTCAAAAAGAGACGACAATATTGCTCTCGGGCGCGGGGTCCCAAACTTGAGGGAAAATAAAAGATATATAATACAGAGAGACCCACGATTTTGAAGAGGAGAGCTGGTCTCTGGGCGTCCCAGACTGAGGTCTAAACTTTATAACCGAGATCGCAAAAAACCAACTCGCCAATGTTTCGGTTCGCTATGGTTGTTATTTAATAAAAACTCTTCATCTCCCGCGCCGAATACCGCGCATCAAAAAGACTCTATTTAAAGAGCTCGGATGATTAAAATAATCGTTTTTACGCAGACGCAGTGTTCAGCACCGCGCGCGACGACCGCCGCCGCCAAATATGATCACGTGACGTTGACTTTTATTCATTTTACTATTATGTTATTATATTATTTTATTAGTGTCATTATTATTATATTTGAATATGTTCCTTAAGAACATGCATGCCAATTTGTATATTAATTTGTATGGTCATGACCTTAGCAACATTTTTAGTTTGTTTGACTAAAGTAAAAGGTACCGTCCTATTGGTAACTCTCAATACCGTCTTACATTAATTTATCTTACCTCCTATAAAATCATCCCCTAGACAAACTGACTTTATCTTAATATTACCTACGCTTCCTGAAATGAGTAAGGTAGCGAGAAACCCGGATAGCCTAATCCTTTTTCCTTCGTACTTTTGTAGTGGATTGACATGTTAGTTAAATTTAATCTATTATTTCTTATGACCGTTACACAATTCGCTACAAATTGGGGGCCCAGCCGGGATTTAATGTTAATTAAACTAAGAATTAAGTACTTATGAAGCTAAATTAAAAAATTAAAAAAAAATCTCAATATATTCAGGGTGCCATATGTTATTTTTATTAGTTTGTTCGTTGATTGGTTGGTTTTCATTTTGGCATTTCCAGGATACTGTTGTAGATTAAAAAAAATTTTGCAAGGAAGTTAATAGTATTTTATAATTGGTTTTATTGAACGTCTCTGGTCTCTATGCACCCTCTGCTAGATCGTAATTTTATTATTATTTTATGGTAAACTCGCCTAATGAGTGAAACGAATCCCTACTCTAGATTTAGCAAAGAAGACACATTATTGTGCAAGGAATCTCGCAGTGAGCGTTATAGAAATAGACAATTAGTTGATATGGCTTTCGTAGCGCGTAGTAACCCCTCTTCCAGGAATAATTCTCCTGTCAGATCTACGAGTCCGAATCAAATCGTAGGAAATAGACCTGTCACCCCACCGGTCACCTCTAGCAGCGTAACCAATATTACTTCAGTATCGGGAAACGTCTCCCAGGCTACCCCTAACCCTGTTATTACGACTACTACTAATACTCAGGTAACCGTTAGTAATACTATCCCCATTATGACTAGTAATAGTACTCAGAGTGGTACTAGCCCGAATGTTACCGTTACCCCTTCGGGTAGTGGGAATAACGCCCCAGGTACTAATCCGATACCTGGCGACGTATTAACTTTAATAATGGCCCAATTAAATCAACAAGCGGCCGAACAGCAAAGGCTTAATTTATTATGGACGCAATTATTAGGTGCTCAGACTCAAAATTCGAGTACCCCTGCGCCTAGCGTTGTAGGGGCGGTATTATCTAACCCTCCGGCACCGCCACTATGCCCTAGTTCATCATCTAGCCAATCTTTGCTGGTCACAAATAATCTTTCAAACCAGATTCAAGCGACTACACCCCCACAAATTAATTCTAATCCACCCCCCTTGGGTGTCCCGACTAATTTGAATGTTATTCCAAATAATGTAAGCGGGCAAGCCCCTTCTTTAACTCCCCAATCTCAAGGACCAACGGTAGTAAATGCTGGTTCAATAGCAGGCGCCAACCAAGTTATGGCCCCTATTGTTTATTCAGCACCGTTGTCCCCTATGTCTTATTCAGGGAACCCGACTGATTCGGGCCCTAAAGAATTTTTGAAGAGAGCTAAGCAATTACGCTACGCTCATGATGTACCAGACCAATATTTTCTTCAAAAATTTATAGCTCCCGCTCTTCACGGCCCAGCATTTGATTATTTTATAGAAAATGAACCGTTTGAATCTTTTGCCCAATTTGAGGAGGGTTTGCGAGCAAAATTTGAAAGAAAAGGGCAAGACGAGATAATTAAAGGAAAAATTTATGATAAAAGGCAAAAGCCCCTAGAAAGTGTCTCCGATTATGTCGAGAGCTTACAAAAATTATTTAATCAATTAAACAAACCTATGAGGGAGGAAAAACAAATTAAAGTTATTCGATTTGGGCTAAGGGATAGTATCCAAAAACATTTAGTTGTTAAAGACAAGTATGTCAGTGTTCGTGAACTACTGGATGACGCAATGGGCGTCGAAAGAATTGTAAGAAGGGAAGGTCGCGAGCAAAGCGACTCTAACCCCCCTACCAGTAGAAGTTTAGCCCAGGGCAATAGTGGAAATTTCAATAGGCCATCCCCTCAGGCGAACCATCGCTCTTCGCAGGGTCGCCCTAGTAGCTATAACGGCCGGACAATTCCTCCCCCGGGAAGATCTATGAATTATAATGCAGGTCCCAATAATAATAGTAATAATTATCGGCAAAAGAATTTTCAGAACCGTACAAATAATTCCAGTGGCCAAGTAGACAATCGCTCCCGTAATCCTAATGTTAATCGAGTGGCCCCTAATTCCGGTCCCTATTTTAACCCGAATGCCACTTGCCATGGTTGCGGAGAAGTCGGCCATGTGCGCCCCTATTGTCCGGTAATATTAAATGGTCAAACCCCGGTTTCGGGAAACGGAAATCGAGGCGACGTAGAAAGCGCCATCTCGGCCGCGTCTGCGTCGCCCTCTCAACAAATGTAAAATCTAAACAAACTAGCACGGGGAATGAACCATCAGGGCCATCTGGTAAAACGAATGTTTTGCCAGAAAACCGAAATTTCTTACACATATTTTTAGGCTCTGTCCCGTGCCTAGCTTTAATTGATAATGGTTCTACTCACACTTTAATTCGTACCGATTTAAAACCCCTATTAGAACAACAAGGTTTTGTAACTACCAACAAAAATTTTGCTTTAGCTCAACCAGATTCCACCTTATTAGCCACTCAGGGTACCGTTAGGGTTCCATTTTGTATTCCCCGGAAACAAGTTAGTTTCGAAGCCGCTTATGTCTCCAACATTCCATACCAATGTATATTAGGTCGGGATTTCTTAGGAAACGTGGGTATGATTGTTGACTTTGGTCAAAATAATTTTTGGTATCCAGAAAGTAGTAAGGATAAAATCGATTTTGCCCCCATTTTTGGCAGTAAGGGCAGTATTTTTAGTTTGTCATCCACTCCCGATCTTAGTGCTCACATTGATGAAGAAGGCATAACAAAGGCCCTCGACGAAGCTCCATTAGACGCGGATAAGAAATCGACACTAAGTTCCTTAGTGAACCAATATAAATCCATATTTTCTTTAATACCCGGTAAAACCCATGAAGTTGAACATTATATAGACGTAGATAATAGCTTACCTCTCGCTTCACCCCCTTATAGATACTCCCCTATAAAACGCTCCATTATAGATAAAATAATCGACGAAATGTTAATGTTAGACTTAATTGAGCCCTCCGATAGTCCGTGGGCCGCTCCGAGCGTTTTAATTTGTAAACCTCCTCGTGCTCCTCGCTTATGCCAGGACTACCGAAATTTAAATTCCGTTACTCGCAAAGACGCCTATCCTCTCCCTAGGATAGACGATATCCTCGAATCTCTCCATAAACCGAAATACATAACCACGTTGGATATGCGCAGTGGTTACTGGCAGGTCCCTTTACACGCGGCTCACCGCGATATTGCTTCTTTTGTTACCCACAGAGGTCTATTTAGACCTAAAGTGTTAATGTTTGGACTGTCCAACGCCCCTGCCACTTTCCAACGTATGGTTAACAATATTTTCGGTGATTTGTTTAATTCCGGCGTATGCGCGTATCTAGATGATTTGATCATCGCTTCATCCGACTTCGAGACTCATATAAACACTCTCGGAAAAGTTTCTGAGCGTATTTTAAGTTCTGGTTTAACAGTTAAAGCATCCAAGACCCAATTTTGTTGACAGGAATGTCGGGTATTAGGCCATGTAGTTAGTTACGATGGTATAAAAGTAGACAGTGAGAAAACGGATTCGATAAGCAATTATCCGACCCCCAAAAATATTAAACAACTCCGTAGATTTCTTGGTATGGCGTCCTATTATAGAAGATTTATTAAAGATTTTTCAAAAATAGCCAGCCCTCTTAATTCTTTATTACAAATTAATACTACCTGGAGTTGGGGAGAAGCTCAAGAATCCGCTTTCAATACTCTGAAACGCCATCTTACATCAGCCCCCATTCTTAGTTCGCCTGATTATAGATACCCTTTCGTTATCCACTGTGACGCGTCCAATGTTGGCGTGGGTGCAGTGTTATCACAAGTTATTGATGGCAGAAAGCATGTCATTCAATACGCGAGCAAATCACTTAATGACACTCAGAAAAAAAATTCCACGACGGAAAAAGAGTGTTTAGCCATTAAGTTTGGAATAGACACGTTTCGACCTTACGTAGAAGGCAGAAATTTGATATTTATACTGATCATAGTGCGCTCAAATGGCTTCTCACCGCACCTGACCCTACGGGAAAGTTCGCAAGGTGGAACGCCCATTTGCAATCTTTTAATTTTGATGTACACCATGTACCCGGGAAGAACAATGCTGTCGCTGATTTTCTATCCAGAATCCGAGAAGATTCTGATTCCCCTAACCTTAGTCCCGCAGGTCAAGTTTCGACCATTTCTGGCAGTAACCCTGATAGTCGCCCAGTTCTGTATGATAATGCTGAGATTATTAGTGTCCAAATTAAAGACCCTAAATTAGGTCCGTTGTTAATTTATTTAAGACAAGGTTATTTACCCGACAATAAAGAGTTGCGGGAATATATAGAAAAGGCAGCCCCCCGGTGCGACATTAGAAAAGACATTTTATACTACGACACTAAGAAGAGTACCCATGGATGGGACTCTTACAAAATTTTTGTTCCCGATGCTTTGAAAGCACGGATTCTATATTTGAGTCACGACATTCCATCAGCCGGTCATTTTGGTGTAAGAAAAACAATAAAACGTATTCAGAGCCAGTTTACCTGGGAGGGACTCACGCTAGACGTGATGAAATACTGTAGCTCGTGTTCGGTTTGTCAAAAACACAAAATACCGAGACAATTACCTGCCGGTCTGATGAAGTGTAGTGACGTAACGGAGCCCTTTTCCACGATATCAATCGATTTAAAGGCCCGTATTGTCGTACACTGTAAAAAATTGTGGTGTCTAAATAGTGCCATAATGGTGTTAAAACAATGTGCACTATTTGTGCACCTTGACAAGGTGCGGAAATAGTACGAAAATGGTTCGATATTTTAAAAACACCACTAGCTTAAACGAATGGTGTAGAAATGGGTTTATAAAGCATAATTCTTTAAAAGGTGTGCAAATGATACCTTAATTATATAAAATAACCCCATTGAATACCCCATTAAATGGTGCTCAAATGGCATAGAATTAGTGCGATATTTTTTAAACACCATTCGCTTAAATAAACGGTGTGAAAAAGGGTTGAAAAAGCCTCATTCATTAAAAGGCGCACAAATGATACCCAAACGATATAAAATAACACCTTCGCAAGGCCCATATAAAAGGTGTTCAAATAATGTGAAAATAGAGTTATGTTTTAAACACCATTGGCTAAAATAGAAGGTGTAAATAAGGGCGGAAAAAACCTCATCCTTGGAAAGGTGCGCAATTGATATAAAATAACACCTTCGCAGGCCCTTAAAAAGATGTTGAAATAATGTGAAAATGTAGTTATCTTTTAAACACCTTTCGCTTAAATAGAAGGTGTAAAAAACTACTGAAGAAACCTCATCCTCGAAAAGGTGAGCAAGACTCATATAAAAGATGGTGAAATAACGTGAAAATGGAGTTATGCACGCTAAATTAAGGTACCTAAAAAGTGTTGTAGTGGTGTAAAATTTATTCCGCAGTATTTGTACACCTTGACAATGTGTTGAAATTGTTTGAAAATAGTGCGATATTTTACAAAATACCATTAGCGAAAATGAATGGTGCAAAAAACCGATTCATAAAACAACATTCGATAAAAGTTGCTCAAATTATACATAAATGGATTAAAATAACACCTTCAATTATACCATTAAATGGTGTTAAAATAATACGAAAATACACCTTTGCAAAACTCTATTTACCCCATTTTAAGTCCTTAATTAGCCCATTCCAAGTCTATATTTACCCCATTTCAAGTCTATATTTACCCCATTTCAAGCCCCATTTACACCATTGCAAACCCCTATTCACCTCATTTCAAGTCCATATTTACCCCATTTCAAGCCCTAATCAAAATTGCAAAATCCCTATTTACACCATTGCAAAACCCGTATTTATACCATTGCAAAATCTCTATTTACACCATGGCAAAACCCCTATTTACACCATTGCAAAACCCCTATTTACACCATTGCAAAACCCCAATTTACACCATTGCAAAACCCCAATTTACACCATTGCAAAACCCCAATTTACACCATTGCAAAACCCCAATTTACACCATTGCAAAACCCCTATTTATACCATTGCAAAACCCCTATTTACACCATTGCAAAACCCCTATTTACACCATTGCAAAACCCCTATTTACACCATTGCAAAACCCCTATTTACACCATTGCAAAACCCCTATTTACACCATTGCAAAACCTCTATTTACAGCATTGCAAAACCCCTATTTCACCATTGCAAAACCCCTATTTGAAACATTGTAAAACCCCTATTTACACCTTTGCAAAACCCCTATTTACCCCATTTAAAGTCCCTATTTTATTTACCCCATTTAAAAACTCTATTTACACCTTTTCAAGCATTATTTACACCATTGCAAAACCCCTATTCACACCATTGCAAAACCCCTATTAACACCATTGCAAAACCCCTATTAACACCATTGCAAAACCCCTATTAACACCATTGCAAAACCCCTATTAACACCATTGCAAAACCTCTATTAACACCATTGCAAAACCTCTATTAACACCATTGCAAAACCCCTATTTATACCATTGCAAAACCCCTATTTACACCATTGCAAAACCCCTATTTACACCATTGCAAAACCCCTATTTACACCTTTAGAAACCCCTATTTACACCATTGCAAAACCCTATTTACACCATTGCAAAACCCCTATTTACACCTTTAGAAAACCCCTATTTACACCATTGCAAAACCCCTATTTACACTATTGCAAAACCCCTATTTACACTATTGCAAAACCCCTATTTACACCATTGCAAAACCCCTATTTACACCATTGCAAAACCCCTATTTCCACCATTGCAAAACCCCTATTTACACCATTGCAAACCCCTATTTACACCATTGCAAAGCCCCTATTTACACCATTGCAAAACCCCTATTTACACCATTGCAAAACCCCTATTTACACCATTGCAAAACCCCTATTTACACCATTGCAAAACCCTTATTTAGCCCATTTAAAGTCCCTATTTTCCAGCCTTATTTACACCATTGCGAAACTCCTATTTACCCAATTTCAAATCTATATTTATCCCATTTAAAGTCCCTATTCACACCATTTCAACTCCATATCTAACCCATTTCAAGCCTATATTTACCACATTTCAAGTCTATATTTACCCTATTTCTTGTCCTATTTTCACTATTGCAAAACCCCTATTTACCTCATTTCAATTCCTTATATTTACCCCATTTTAAACCTATTTACGCCATTGAAAACTCCTACTTACCTCATTTCAAGTAATTATTTATCCCATTTCAAATCTATATTTACCCCATTTCAAGTCTAAATTTAGCCCATTTCAAGTGTATATTTACCTTTTTTCAAGCCCTATTTACACCATTGCAAAACCCTATTCACCTCTTTTCAAGTCTTTATTTACCCCATTTCTTGTCACTATTTGCCCATTTCAAACCCCTATTCACCCCATTTACTGGGATCATTATTGTCGTGTTCGGTGGGACTTCACTACCTTTCCTATTGTGTATATACACATTGAAGGCTTTTCTATTATATCAAGCTCGAATTAACACGACTATAAGTTAATGCCGTTAAAATTATCCAAATGATCTCTCTTGGGTAACAACTAATGGAGTCAGATCGGTATTAATAAAGAGCACACGTTACTTTTTAAAGCAACACCTTTCTTTCTTAGGCATTAAACTAGATTCCCACTCGACCGAAAAAAACCGGCGGAAATCACACAGCCAACGGTAAAAATTTTAACTTACGCTGGCGTCCGGCGGTAGACCGTTCAAACTACGACTGAATTTTCAGTTTGGCGGTAGATATTTTTGAGTCACGTGACAGATTTGAGTTGTTTCCTCAACATTTATTCCACACTCTTTGTCCCCTTGTCGCTTGGATCGTACTAGAAGGGATATTTTCTAGCTTCCTCAGTAAACTTTTCCTTATTAACATCTTATCTCTTTTTACTTCCGTTAATATAATTTTTCTTTCTTGGTGGTATGTTTCCGATAAGCGTTGGTCAACCACAAAAAATGGCGGCTATCAATCGATCTCGCGTGTGCGTGCGCTCTTGAAATTTATGACGTTGTCAGTGGGATAATTTCATTGGCTGAGATACCGGCGTAACGCCGAACACGACCGAAAAAATAGAACACAACTTATGCCCGACCGAACGGAAATTCCGTCGGTCGAACCCCTTTCTGCCTGGTTTCCGTCGTCTTTTCCATGGAGTGGGAATCTAGCTTCATAAAAGCGGGCCTATTCGAAAAAATGCTCCATTTCTTTAGGTCCTTGAACAATAACGCTATATATATTTATAAAGGATTTTGAAGAATAAGCATCTTCCTTTTCCAAAATATTGCTTGTTTTATAGATCAGATTAGGGTTAGGAAAGGCATAGGTTAGTTTTGCTTAGGCGTCTTTGAGACCTGCGGTTCCTAAATTAAGCATTTGACCTCGTGATAATAAGCGTATGCATATCCTATAAATGCTAAAAATTGAAAAACCATTTCAATGATATTAAACATTTTATCGGTGACAGCGTTTAAAAATGAAATGTTTTTTAGAGGAACTATGTTACGTTAGAAAAAAAAATTTGGGTACTCATTCTATGTTCAAACTTCATTACAGTGTTACATAATGCATATGACTTAAATATAACAATTTGCTAATCGCTTTGTCAAGGTACATTTCTTCGATTTGAAAATATTTCGTTCTTCTAAACACTAAATTTTGCTTAATATTTAAAAAAATACATGGAATTATTGCTCATTTTACCTAACCACTCAACCTTCATTAGATAATCAGATTATCTCGAGTATAGAGTCTTCGTGTTCCCGAGAATTACTGTATTTCCATCGGGAACTTTTAATCATAATATACCGAATCGAAAATCCGCCAAATTGCGGGGTTTTTCAGCCGAATGGAAGACAATCTGTTAATTGCCGTAGTAAAATCAACTTGGAATGGGGTGAACAGGGGCTTGAAATTGTTAAAAGGGGACTTGAAACGGTGAAAATAGGGGTTTGAAACGGTGAAAATAGGGGTTTGAAACGGTGAAAATAGGGGTTTGAAACGGTGAAAATAGGGGTTTGAAACGGTGAAAATATGGGTTTGAAACGGTGTAAATATGGGTTTGAAATGGAGTAAATATGGCTTTTAAATGGAGTAAATAGGGCTTTGAAATGGAGTAAATAGGGCATTGAAATGGAGTAAATAGGGCTTTGAAATGGAGTAAATAGGGCATTGAAATGGAGTAAATAGGGGTTTGAAATGGAGTAAATAGGGGTTTGAAATGGAGTAAATAGGGCTTTGAAATGGAGTAAATAGGGGTTTGAAATGGAGTAAATAGGGGTTTGAAATGGAGTAATTAGGGGTTTGAAATGCAGTAAATAGGGGTTTGAAATGCAGTAAATAGGGGTTTGAAATGGAGTAAATAGGGCTTTGAAATGGTGTAAATAGGGCTTGGAAATGGAGTAAATTGGGCTTTGAAATGGATTAAATAGGGCTTTGAAATGGAGTAAATAGGGCTCTGAAATGAAGTAAATAGGGCTTTGAAATGGAGTGAACAGAGACTTGAAATGGTGTATTAACGGCTTTGTTTTACACCTTAAACGTGGTGCTAAATATAGAAAAAATATTTAACACCTTCACTTCATTTGGTGTAGTAATGTGATATACGTGGCGTAACTTTGCCTACATTTAACACCATTAAACTAAGTAGTAATATTAGAGTTCAAAAGATTTCCTTGAAAAGATGTTAAAAAGCACTATAAATGGTGCATAAATGCCTAATATTTCGTTCATACTTGCAAATAATATTTGTAATAGGCGTGAATTTATCATGAAAATGGTGTAGATGTACACCTTAAATGGTGTCAATTTTGGCACCGAAAAAAACAGCATATATGGTGTAAGAATGCACCATTATTTTTTACAGTGTAGTAAGCGGGGATATAAATATATCCTCGTGATCACCTGTCTCCTGACTAAATGGGTCGAAGTGTTTCCCCTCCGGTCAGCAACCACGAAACCCATCGTGAAACATTTAATTGATGATGTGTTTACACGTTTTGGATTACCATCCACGGTTGTTAGTGATAATGGTAAAGTTTTTGTTTCAAAGATTTTCGCCAGAGTTTTCGAAAACTTGGGTATAAAGCAACGCTATACGTCGTTGTACCACCCTCAAGAAAACCCGGTAGAAAGATCGAATCAAGTTTTAGGGACCATCATTGCCTCCTATGTCACAAATAATCACCAGGATTGGGATTTATATCTACAGCAATACGCTATGGCAATAAGGAGTGCAATTCATGAGTCCACGGGATTCAGTCCCGCTGAGTTAATGTTCGGTCGCGAAATTCGAACGGCCTGTAATGTAATTGCCCCTCCAAATCAGGTTGCGGATTTAGTTGATTGTGATGACGCCACTCAGTTCTATGGTTTCAACCTTTTTCCAAAAGTACAAAAAGCTTTGGAAATTGCGTACGATAACATCAAAAAGGCTCAAGTTAGGCAGAAAGCCAACTATGACAAACGCCATAGAGACTTTGAATTGGACGAAGGAGAATTAGTTCTTAAGCGAACCCATCACCTATCGAACGCAGCTTCCAATTTTGTTGGTAAGCTTGCGGAAAATTATGAAGGCCCTTATAAAATAGCTAAAAAGCTGAGCTCTAGGACTTACAAATTAGAGAATATGGAGACGAAAAAGTTACTCTTTGGAACGTACCATATTTCTCAGCTAAAACCTTTCAAAGAGCGTAAGGAATTAACCCTTCAGGATAGTGATTTTGATGCGTCTCTGGCAGCAACTAATGATAGTGAGCTAGACGACGAAAATTTTGTAGCGCTCCCTGCGGAATCCGTTAGTGATAAACCAGTGGATAATTTAGTTTCCGATTTAACAAAGTCCCAAGCAGAATCTGACATAGATGAGCCGGTTGACGATTCGGAACCGATTTTTAAAGGTCGATTGTTACGACCCAGGGATCCCGTAACTGGAAAGGTCATATCTAAAGTGTGATTTAAGGACCAGTTACAATATTATTTTTAGGCGCGATTTTGTTGTTATTTCGAAATAATTCTTTTTATAAAGTGCACTTGTATATATTGAGATATCTCCAATGTTAATTTTTTTCATTACACGCGTATAACCTACTGTTCAATTTTTTTTTCAATCCATACGCATAACTTACTGTTGATTTTAATGTTTATACCACACTAAAGAGTAGTTTTTCAATGTTCGTATTTTAAAATGTTTCTATGAAACTAAAGGTTCATTTGTCAATGTTAAGATCAAACTAAAAGTTAATTTGTCAATGTTAATATCAAACTAAAAGTTAATTTATCAATGTTAATATCAAACTAAACGTTAATTTGTCAATGTTAATATCAAACTAAAAGTTCATTTTTCAATGTTAAAATATCAGTTCGATCGAGGACGTTCGAAGCCAGATTGGGGGGTATTGTAACGCTAAAAATTCCTATTTCTACAATAAGCTTGTGGGCATGTCAATTCCACGAAAATATATATTTACCTCCCTGCAAAATTCTATTCCGGATAGATTTTGTAGATAAACCAATTTCGGACTTTCTCGGCCAAAGAAGTTCGAAACCGCTCCTTCAAATCCCAACAGTCATAAACCCATATCCTTAAGTCATTAGTCCTTATCTTTCCCTTACTCAAAGCGAGAAGCGTTCTCCCTCCAGCTTCCCTCGAACGAATTTTGACAATCTTTCTTATTCATTTATTTCACTAAAAAGTATTGAGAGTTGCCTTTAACGTACGTACCAGTAAAGTAGAATTGGTAAATGCATTGTTGAATGTATGTATGTATACAGGGTGTTTCTGAAAAGTCCATCACAAATTAAGGGGCGTGTTTATGGGACCAAACTGAGCGGAAAGTACCAAAGAACATGGGGTGTACAACATTTTGTTACGGAGATATGGCCTTCCAAACATTCGCCCCTAAAACAAGGAAATATCCAAAAATGAGGAGTAACACTGAAGACCGACTAACCAGCTTGTTTAAAATTACTAGACAATTTCAATAGCCTTTAATCGAACAATTGATTTCTACCTTTACTAATCAGAAGCGTATAAATGAGTAGAAGTATGCCTACGGTGGTAATGTAAAATTAATCCCAAGTGACATGATGTTTCAAGATCTTCCCAGCACCAAGTAAAATGGTTCTGATTGAAGGGACTTTTATTAGCACAGCGTAAACAACGTTATTTTCAGGAATTAGTCCAAATGTCCACGGGCGGCATTACAAAAACGAGGCAGTCTTTCGAATGATACTTGGACATGTTGGAAGATCCCTGGCTTGTTCCTGTTATCTCAAACCGTAAAAAGCTACGCAAATCTTCATCATCACGGACAACACTCTTGTACGTTAGGTATGACCTTGAGAAAACCTAAAAGGACATCTCGAATGTATTTGAAAAACCCATCTCCAATTAAGGGGCGTGTTGTTTGTTTCCAACAGAGTAAACTCGCCCAGAGAACAATTACAATGCAGAGCCACGTTTCGGCGTTAATGGCCCACAAAGGTGGTCCCAAAAACAAGAACAAACTTTAATTTGTTTCGTTCAGTAAGTGTTTCATGTGTCATAGATAAAACGCCATGATTAATGCACGAAGAAAATGAATTTATTGACAAGTTTTAACATTTAATTGCAACTAGTTACAAAAATTGTTCAAAGTGTTCACCACCCGCGTTAAGGCACACATTAGCACGTCTTACAAATGATTCCCTTACACGTTGAAAAATGCCTGGAGTTTCGCGAATTGTTTGACAGCCGTGAATTATTCGTCGACGTAGCTCTTCAACATCGGGCACTTCAGTCTGATAAACTAAGTCTTTCAGGTGGCCCCAAAGAAAGAAATCACAAGGGTTCAGATCGGGTGATCGAGCAGGCCACTCCACAGGTCCACCTCGACCTAACCACCGCAAAGGGAAGGTCGCGTTAAGATAATTTCGGACCGCGATGCTGAAATGTGGTGGTGCACCATCGTGCATGAACCACATTCTGTTTACCAAACCTAAGGGTACGTCTTCGAGTAGTTCCGGTAAATCGTCCCGTAAGAACTGCAAGTAAGCCACACCGTTTAACCTGGGCTCTAGGAAATATGGCCCAATTAAATTGTCACCCACAATACCACACCACACGTTTAAACTGAATTGTACTTGGTGACTTCTAACGCAAGTTGCGTGGGGGTTTAGCTGATCATATGGACCATCTATGTTTATTATGTAAGTTAATAATACCATCCCGTGAAAAGTTAGCTTCGTCAGTAACCAACAAATCCCGTGGGAAATCGATATCGTTTACTTTAGCCAGAAACCACTGACAAAACGCCGTGCGTCGTGGGTAGTCCGCTGGATTCAAACCTTGAACTTTTTGAACATGGAAAGGATGAAACCGGTGGCTTCTGAGGATTTTCCACACGAGCGTGTGGTTTACGCCTAATCGGCGACCAACTTGGCGGGTACTTGATTCAGGCTCGTCCTCGAAAATGGTGAGAACTTCGTCTTCTACGGCCTCTGGGATGGCTCTCGCTCTAGGTTGAGGTCCAGCCGGTTGGATTCGTCCATCTTGCCTCAAACGTCTGTCCACAGCCTCGAACGTCAGTCGATTTGGTAGTCGCCTCTGCGGAAATCTTTCCTGATACAAGCGTACAGCTGCAGCGGCATTCCCCTCGGCTAGTCCATACATTAGGTGCATATCCGCATATTCGGCATTTGTGAAGAAAGGCATTGTAACAGACTTCGTTGAATTATGAGTTTAATAAAACAAACACATGTACGTGAAACCTCTTTTATTCCTTTCTTAAAAAACATAGTGCTCTGTTTTAGTGCTCTGTTTTTTAAGATTAGGCGAAGTTCTCACTATTTTCGAGGACGATCCAAAAACAAGCAGCCGCCAATTGGTTTGCTGATTAAGAAAAAACCACACGCAACTTGCGTTAGAATTCACAAAGTACAATTCAGCTTAAACGTGTGGTGTAGTATTGTGGGTGACAATTTAATTGGGCCATATTTCCTAGAGCCCAGGTTAAACGGTGTGGCTTACTTGTAGTTCTTACGGGACGATTTACCAGAACTACTCGAAGACGTACCCTTAGGTTTAATAAACAGAATGTGGTTCATGCACGATGGTGCACCACCACATTTCAGCATCGCGGTCCGAAAACTTGTCAATAACATTTTCTTTGTGCATTAATCATGGCGTTTTATCTATGACACATGAAACACTTACTGAACGAAACAAATTAAAGTTTGTTCTTTTGTTTGGGACCACCTTTGTGGGCCATTAACGCCGAAACGTGGCTCTGCATTGTAATTGTTCTCTGGGCGAGTTTACTCTGTTGGAAACAAACAACACGCCCCATAATTGGAGATGGGTTTTTCAAATACATTCGAGATGTCCTTTTAGGTAATCTCAAGGTCATACCTAACGTACAAGAGTGTTGTCCGTGATGATGAAGATTTGCGTAGCTTTTTACGGTTTGAGATAACAGGAACAAGCCAGGGATCTTCCAACATGTCCAAGTATCATTCGAAAGACTGCCTCGTTTTTGTAATGCCGCCCGTGGACATTTGGACTAATTCCTGAAAATAACGTTGTTTACGCTGTGCTAATAAAAGTCCCTTCAATCAGAACCATTTTACTTGGTGCTGGGAAGATCTTGAAACATCATGTCACTTGGGATTAATTTTACATTACCACCGTAGGCATACTTCTACTCATTTATACGCTTCTGATTAGTAAAGGTAGAAATCAATTGTTCGATTAAAGGCTATTG
This sequence comes from Phalangium opilio, assembly GCA_019434445.1. Taxonomy (NCBI): domain Eukaryota; kingdom Metazoa; phylum Arthropoda; class Arachnida; order Opiliones; family Phalangiidae; genus Phalangium; species Phalangium opilio. The sequence goes on along the minus strand of JAEQBA010002032.1, from coordinate 2,815 downwards.
AAATTGTCTAGTAATTTTAAACAAGCTGGTTAGTCGGTCTTAAGTGTTACTCCTCATTTTTGGATATTTCCTTGTTTTAGGGGCGAATGTTTGGAAGGCCATATCTCCGTAACAAATTGTTGTACACCCCATGTTCTTTGGTACTTTCCGCTCAGTTTGGTCCCATAAACACGCCCCTTAATTTGTGATGGACTTTTCAGAAACACCCTGTATATGTATATAGTACGGGTGCGCTTGGTCCCCTAATTGATAGCAGGACCAAGATAAGATCTATTCGTGAGTGTGTGTGTGTGTGTGCGGGCGCGCTTTACCGATAGAATACCGATAGAAAGCTGAACTTTCTTGGAAAGGACAACCCGATCGGCGGTAGAACCAAAGATGAAAGAGGAGCCCCGATGACTTCTTCTTAAGCCATTAAGGGCATGGAAGTGGCGCCTTCAAAAAGAGACGACAATATTGCTCTCGGGCGCGGGGTCCCAAAGACTTGAGGGAAAATAAAAGATATATAAAACAGAGAGACCCACGATTTTGAAGAGGAGAGCTGGTCTCTGGACGTCCCAGACTGAATTTTTCTTTTTAATTGAAACTTAAATGCATGCTTAAGAAAAAACAACGTTCCATTACCGTTTTCCGTTGAAATAAATTATTTTACTGGTAATCAATTTCAAAAATTTACTTATCTCGGCTTTTCGACCACAATTCCATTCCCCGAAAACATTTTATCATTACATTAATTACTTTTGGGAGAGTACGTGTATGGTTTTGCGTTTTAAAAGGTTCCTAAAGACGTTACATCCCCATTCGTGACCGGCACTCTTCGCAGTGGAACATTATAATTATTCTAAAACCAATGGCGCCAAATTCAATAGGGACAGTAACATCATAGTAGTTATAACGAACAGAAAGTCAAGAGAATGGCACCGGTAATGAGCAGCAAAAAGAGAGGAAAGTTTGCTTCAAGGTAGCAGAGGGACATGGTAGTGAAAATAGTAATCTAGAATTTTGTTCGTTCAAACCTTAATATATCATGTAAAATTCAAGTGAGGAGGCGGCACTACCTAGAAAGATCTATTTTGGCAGATAACAGCGAAAAAATTATGTTCTACACACACTGGGACTATGGGAGAGTTTCTGGGCCGCAGGTCGCACATGATGAAATTTCAACTTCAGTTTACATCAATTTTCCCTGGTAACTTTTAAAAGGTTGTTGTCATGGCTAAACAGACCGCTATTACAGCTTTTTATTGTTTTCAAGGTTTTTTTGACACGTTATCTCCCAAAAGTAATTAATGTAATGATAAAATGTTTTCGGGGAATGGAATTGTGGTCGAAAAGCCGAGATAAGTAAATTTTTGAAATTGATTACCAGTAAAATAATTTATTTCAACGGAAAACGGTAATGGAACGTTGTTTTTTCTTAAGCATGCATTTAAGTTTCAATTAAAAAGAAAAATTAATATCTGATCCTTCAGACAAGTGATACCCTCAGTCTTATCGATACTTTTTAGGTCTTGATTCTAATCAAGACATTTTTGATTAATATCTGTTCCTTCAGTCTTCATTTTAATTAAGAATGTTAAGAAACTGTATTACATTTTCAAAATCTGCACTAAGCAGAAACATATATAAAGGGGACCATAACTTTAGCTCAATCAGACATTTAGTTATAATGATACTTCAAAAAAAAAAGTAAATCAATAAAAGTTTGTATTCTTATTGTAATTAACATAATACAATTTTTACCAATCATTTATTGAAACGCGATGCGCCCCCCTAAAAATTCCAGAAATAGGACCAAATTGACAATTTTACAAAATTTTTAAAAATGCTGATTTATGTCCGTTTAACATTTAGCTCAAAATTGTCATAAGCCCAATATGAAATTCGGATATCCTTAAAACTTCATAAAGACGATCCGAGATTGTCAATTTCAAACCTTTTTGCAGCATAAACTAACGTCTGTTTAATATTAAGCTTAAAACCTTAAACAATATATAGTCAGGGCTACCCTAAAAGTTCAAGCGCCCACAAGTACCCACAAGTACCTAAAAGTACCCACAAGTACCTACAAGTACCCACAAGTACCTACAAGTACCCACAAGTACCCACAAGTACCTACAAGTACCCACAAGTACCTACAAGTACCCACAAGTACCCACAAGTACCTACAAGTACCCACAAGTACCCACAAGTACCTACAAGAACCCACAAGTACCCACATGCACCCACAAGTACCTACAAGCACCCACAAGCACCCACAAGTACCTACAAGTACCCACAAGTACATACAAGTACCCACAAGTACCTACAAGCACCCACAAGCACCTACAAGTATCCACAAGCACCTACAAGCACCTACAAGCACCCACAAGTACCCACAAGTACCTACAAGTACCCACAAGTACCTACAAGTACCCACAAGTACCCACAAGTACCTACAAGTACCCACAAGTACCTACAAGTACCCACAAGTACCCACAAGTACCCACAAGTACCCACAAGTACCCACAAACACCCACAAGTACCCACAAGTACCCACAAGTACCTACAAGTACCCACAAGTACCTACAAGTACCCACAAGTACCTACAAGTACCCGCAAGTACCTACAAGTACCTACAAGTACCCACAAGTACCTACAAGTACCCACAAGTACCTACAAGTACCCACAAGTACCTACAAGTACCCACAAGTACCTACAAGTACCCACAAGTACCCACAAGTACCTACAAGTACCCACAAGTACCCACAAGCACCCACAAGCACCCACAAGCACCCACAAGTACCTACAAGCACCCACAAGTACCCACAGTACC
>JAEQBA010002031.1:0-56476 GCA_019434445.1 Phalangium opilio | reverse complement strand
AGTAGAGGCGCTCGTTACACGTATTCACGATATGAAAGATTCCAAAGGGTTCAAGTAAGGTTTTGCTTAATATTTGCCTTTGTTTGATTAATAAGGTTAGAGATGTAGATAGTATAAGGTGGTTCCCCTACGTGTAGGATTTAGATAGACCTGGTAGACCGATCGCCGGAAATGCCGGAGAGACGAGGGCACTCCATCAGGGACGCCAAGACACAACCAATTTCTTTCAATCAGACATTTAAGAAATAGGTGGCAAAACAACACTGGTTGTCAACGTTACGCCAACAACCGTTTGGGCCAAATTAAAGAAGGAGGGAGTAAGGAGACGAAGGTCGGCGAATAAGCCTTTTCTCACGGCAGCCCATAAGCGCGCTCGTCGGGAATTTTGCGAAGAAATGCTAACTTGGCCACGGGAAGACTTGGAAAGGTTCATTCTCTTCTCCGATGAAAAAGTAAATATTAACTGGGTAATTTCTTATGCTAATTTCAATTAATTTTATTCTTGATATTTTATAGTCCTTTCAAAGTTCGCCAGCCTCGCCGGTGGTGTGGGTCACGAGAACCACAAATCAAAGATACGACCCGAACTTCGTCAATCATACGAAAAGAGCGGGCGTTTTAGCGTCAACGTTTGGGGATGTATTGGCGATGGCAGGGTCGGCATTTTGCACCCAATTGAGGGACGTCTAAACGGCCAGTCCTATATTCGGATTTTGCGGGACTCCATGCTTCCCTCTGTTGCCGCTATTTATGACGTGGAAGACCAAAACCGGTAAGTTTATTAACATTAATTCTATGGAATTTATTGACTTATCACATAAATATTTCAGCCTGTGGTTCCAACAGGACAACTGCCCCGCGCACAATGCCCGAATTGTGGCCAATTTCTTGGACCACGAAGGAATTAACGTGTTGGAATGGCCATCGCACTCGCCGGACTTAAATCCCATTGAAACCATGTGGGCACATATGGTAAACAACATGGAAAAGAGAATTCCGGACACTCGAGAAGATCTTCTCAACATAGTTCTTGCGGCTTACAACGCTTTGCCACCTGATTTCATCCGGAAATTATGTGTGTCCTTTAGGAAAAGGCTACGAATGTGTTTGCGCGTGAGGGGCGATTCGCTGCCGTATTAATTAAATATTGATAAGTTTTTTCTTTGGTTTACAATTTGATTTTTGCAAGCGGTTTATTTTTATTGCCAAATTGATGCAAAACGGTTTAGTCTAGTTAGCCATCATTATTGCTAAATATTTGTTTCCAAAAATTCGTATGTAACTTTTTCTCGCTTTTGATTTATTTACGTTTCTATATGGTAACAAACAGAAAAATAAAGGAATATTTAAAACCAATTTGCAGATTTTGAATCCCATATTTATCTTTTTCATGTCACATTCGAATTTACGTTATCCCTTCATGTTCCGCAGGATCTAACTGGTACTACCCCGACTCATCTAATATATAACAGCCTATTTTTCTCGCGCCGCCCGTCCGAATTCACTTTCGTGATTTTCAAACGATTCATCTACTAGTTATAAGACCTATCTGCATAGTGAAACATCCAGGAAATATCTCTGAATGATTTTAAAAATCAAAATAGATTCTGATTTCATCGATAATTTAAAACTGGCACCTTCGGCCAATAGCGTAACGCCCTGGCCTGCCTTCCAGTTTTGGGGTGTCGATTTGCCGTTTTATCTGCAGGTTCTAGTATAGGTTGGGCTTAGATTCAATTTTAGCCACCAAGGAGTAGTTGTCACCAAGGGGAAAAAATTGCAAAAACATTATTCGCTACCGCCCGTTGGTGTATTAACCGCATCGGGCTTTTCTTCTAGTAGTCCATAATTCGACGTAACCTATATGGCCATTTAAACGTCACTCGATATATTTTCACAAAATGGCGGCGGCTTTACTTTCTCCTAGGATGAGGGAAAATGACCGGGGGATTTTGCCTTGAGAATGGGGGCTTTTCTTTCTTCTAGGATGAGGGAAAATGACCGGGGGATTTTGCCTTGAGAACGGGGGGGGCTTTACTTTCGTCTAGGATGAGGGAAAATGACCGGGGATTTTGCTTTGAGAACGGGGGGGGCTTTACTTTCATCTAGGATGAGGGAAAATGACCGGGGGATTTTGCCTTGAGAATGGGGGGGGGTCTTTGCGTTCTTCTAGGATGAAGGAAAATGACCGGGGATTTTGCCTTGAGAATGGGGGGCTTTACTTTCTTCTTGGAATAGGAAAATGACGAGGGGATTTTGCCTTGAGAATGGGAGAATGGGGGGCTTTTCTTTCTTCTAGGATGAGGGAAAATGACCGGGGGATTTTGCCTAGAGAGGGGGGAAAACGACCGGGGGTTTTGTCTAAGGAGGGTTTTTGTTTTTTTTTTAAATACTGGGGATTATGACATGGGGTTTCGGTCTTGAGGGTATTTAGTCCGTATACCGTTTCGAAGTAAATTTAAGATTCGGAACTAAAAATCCACTTGTATTTGTGGTAACTGCTGTCGTACTAACAATGTTACGATAGGCCTGGCAATAGAAAAGCCCAAAATTTCGTACCAATGATCATTTGAAAATACTGTTTTCACTCATGACCCATACAAGACATTCAGAAATTGAACGTCACAGCAATCGTAAATTTTAGACATTATTTCCATGAATAAGTTAGTGTGGTGTGTAAGGATTTCAAACTAGTCTAGCTACGCGGCGTTATTCGGGTGTAAAAATTGACTTAAACCAGGTGTTTGACAACTCTCAAATTCAAAATAACAATGCTTAACCAGGGTTTATTCATAAAACTGATATGTTGCGGGTCTATAATAGGACGTTCCTAAGAGAGTGAATAACTAGACATTCGTAGACCCAGCCTCAGCTAATCCATATGTGAAGTCATCCTCTATTGTTAGTGGTCAAATTGGGTAACTAACCGTGTCTGTGCATAAAGACTAAATAAACTAAAATTCCAACTAACTTTTCAAATATAAGATCACAGCTACTTATGAACCTTCACCTTATGGGTTATATTTGGCTTGAGTAGACCGACTGTTCTGATTATTCATGGTGAGTCAAAATATCGTGAAGCTCGGTCATTAACAGCAGCTGAGATTACGAGATTTAATCCAAACAGGTAAACACTACTAAACAGGGCCGGGAATAAGCACAGGACACAGGACATTGTCCAATTAAATTTGAAAATGCCCCATATTTTTTTTTAAAAATTAAGGTCACTTGACATTTTGACCGATAAATATTTCCGAAGTTGAGATAGCTTGACTATTAGGTTTCGACACTATTTTTGGAAACTCCGGAGGACAGGGTTCTTTATATTTTCCAGTCAAAGGAGAGGTTACTGGACACACGTTATATAATAATTTTACCTTATTTCAGGCCCTGCTACTAAACCAATGGGAAAGTAGTCTTTACATTTAAAAAAAATTCCTTGTGACATTTACAACGGTCAGGTAATATTGAAGTGAAAGACTAAATTCTTAAAATTAGAACATTTATGTATCCCTTTAAACATAATGAAAAGTTAAAGTTAGCTGGAACTTACTAATTCGTCATATCAACAAAAAGATAGGTAGAAATACCCTATATGGGATGTTCTAGATATCTGGGTAAACGGTTTTCATTTTCACTTTTTGTGGAACTTAGAGCGTTCTCAATTTTATGAATTTAAACAAATTGAAATATCTTGCGAAATATTAAAGATACAAGGAAATTGAAGACACTTTCTAAATATAAATTGACCCCCCTGATAACGAAAATCACATTTATTTTCTCCAAAAACTAATATTTAAACAGTTGAACATTTTCAGATTTTCGAAAAATTCGCGTTTTTTAGCACGTGCTTCGACCTACGACTTCAAATTTGGTCTCATTTGATGGAGAACTAAAATATCTATATTAGTGTCAAATGTTAATTCTCTGTGATCAACGGTTTTTGAATTATTCAAAATATTCGGAAAAAAAATCAACGGGCAAAAACTTTTCTAACAGACTGTACACCTGAGTTCAAAAGAGTTCAGCTTTGACAGTGCATTGAGTTCAAATTCTTCGGAACTCTGAGTTCAGCTTTGACAGTACATTGAGTTCAAGTCATATTGTACACCTGAGTTCTCAAGTGTCTACCCCCTCGCTTCAACCGTATATTAATTTTAATACTGAGAAGCGAATGAACGCAGTTAATTCCTTTGAGAAAGATTACTTCAAGCTAATGAACAACAGCGTTTTTGGTCAGTACTAATTAATATATGATTAAAAGTGAAATAAACCCATAAAAATGTTTAGGGAAGACTATGCAAAATCTACGCAATCGAATAATTTTCCACCTAAAATGGCAACCAAGAAAGCATCATCCCATCTCTGGTTTTGAAAGATTCATTGTTTTTCATAAGAACCTTGTTGGTATACAGATGGCTAAAAAATCCTTAACTCTGAACCGTCCAATTTATACTGGTTTTGCTATACTGGATTTATCCAAATTGTTTTTGTAAGATACCTTTTTTTCCTTTTAAATAAACCTTGTGAAATCAATTGAGTTTTTCTCTCTAGATATAAGTTTCACTACGACTTCAAAAGAGCCTACTACGGAGAAAGGGCAACCCTACTTTTCACGGATACTGATAGCCTGACGTATTCAATTGAAACCTTGGACGTATACGTTGACTTTCAGAAAAACAAAGAGTTATTCGATTTCTCGGGTTATAATCAAGATCATCCGTTATTTTCCAATGAAAATCGGAAGGTCTTGGGTAAGCTAAAGGTTGAGATGGATGGAGTGCCCATCCAAAGCTTCGTAGGCTTACGTACCAAGATGTACAGCATTCTGAGTGCCAAGGGGGAGAAAAAGACCGCGAAAGGAGTGTGTAGGCGTGTGGTTAAGAATACGTTGACGCATGATGATTACCTAAATTGTGTGAAACGAAGAAAAACTACCAAAATAACTATGAAAAGAATTACTAGTGTGAAACATAGTTTGGACACAATAACTCAAAACAAGCTGGCATTGAATCCTTGTGACAACAAGAAGTTTATTTTAGGTGACGGAATTAGAACCCTTTCGTATGGACATTTCTTCATTGAACACTTGAAAAAATTACAAAAAGATTAAATTGAAATTAAAAACTGAGCATAATAAAATTAAAATATTATTGCATATTTTTTGAACATGAATTCCTTAATCATACTATCATTAACAGCTTTATTTTTGGAGAATCTTGAAATTATGTTATACATTTTAACTCTTCTACATCTATTTATAGCGAAGTAAACACAGAAACCTCCGCAAGTTAAAGAAGTGTTACTTTGTAACTGTACTGAGTTGAACGTGACCGTCTTACTATTTTTTTCAATGAAATTAGCAAACTTAAAAACTTCAGGGCTATTCCCGAAAGAGTCCCAAAATTCGCTGTTTTTGGAGGCTGAGAAATATATTATTCACCAATGTTATCCAGCGTCCTGTAAAAAGTCGGTGTTTACAATGAAGAGAGAAGGGAAATTCCGTACCACCTTGGGTAGAGTATTTGCCGCGAAAACACCACGAAACAGTCCTTTGGTAAACTTATCGGTTTCAAATATTTTCTCTTATTGGAGGGTATCCATTACTCAACGGTTACGTTTCTGTTCTTGTCAATTTCGACGAGGGACTGAAACTCGGCATAAACAATTACTGCTACTGTTTCTGGGAGAGGTTTCTCGAATTTAAGTTCGAGTCGAATATTTCCGTTTTCAATAAGATGGAAGTGAGACGCGTTAGAGTCTAAATCAACTGTTAAATCATAGCAAAAGAGAGTACAGCCTCTAGCAAAATCTTCCCGACTTATCACGTTTCCTTCATCTCCCGTCTGCGCTGTTTGGAGGAAGAGATTATAATAAACTTGAATATAACTATTTTTCCCGAAATTAGGTGTTAGTGGTTTGTGGGGTATGCAACTTCCATCGATGTAAAGAGAAATGTGATTTATGTCATAATGCTGAAAGTTATAAGGACAACAAGCTAACTCCCCAAGAAAGGAGCTCTGCTTTACAAGTCCAATTACGATTTTCTTGGGAGAAGAACCCGTAAAAAGGTGGTCTTGAACAACGCTCATGTTACCTCTGGGAATCGAAAAGGAAGTACACTCTGTACGGTTTACAGGGTACTTCGCTCTAGCAACGTTTAAAACTTTGGCATGACTTAAGGGGATTTCGGGGATTAATTTCATCTTCCGAATATAGAGAGAAGCTGACAATATATTCACTTTGCATGGTACGTCGGCGTGTAAACAAAAATTCAAGTTAGGTTTTCCGAACACAAATTTCATGTCTACTAAATTTAGTAGATATCTTGGTTGTTGACAGAAGTCTATATGTACTGGTCCGATCATATCAATCACACCATTTTGGACGAATTTCGCTCTTTTCTGGAAGCCAGTGTTATTGTCGAAGTCATCAAAATGATTTGGTGTATCCCGGTAATACAGAGATGATGTTAAGTGACTTTCTTTAGCCGAATCCCCGAATGTTAACTCATTCTGAATCAGACCATTATAAGGGTAACTTTGAGCTGATGGAGTTACAGATTTTTCGTTTAAAAAAAGGTCAACCTCCGGAAATAAACTTTGTAGAAAGAGATTGGTGGGGGCGATATTATCCATAGGTGTGGTAACTGTACCATCATTTGCAATAACCGCTGCTTTCGGAGTCGATCCATCGGCTTTTAGGATTTCGACTTGAACGTGAATTAATGTTCTAGACACATCGACGTAAGTCTCTGAGTTGCCGTTAATTAGGAAAGTCAAGTTCGTGATACTAGAAATGGAATTATATTCCACCCATTCACCGCTAACAATACCCGTTTGCGTCATTGGTACATCGAAGAGTCCTAGCTCTGAATTCACGCAACCCTGTGAATGCGGGTGTAACAGACTCATATTTTTAATGTTGTGAAAATATCTCGTGGAGAGGGGATTGATTTTGTTGTTCTCCTCTTCTTACTCTTCCTCGGAGTGATATTAGTACGACAGACGCGCTTCTTTTTAGCACCTGATCCTGTCATTCGTTTTATTTCCTCCGCTGTGGATAATAAAGTCTCTTCCCAGTAGTCGTTGCTCGGGATTTGAAAGAGGTTTTGACTGGAATTCCACTAACCACGTCAGTGGCCACTTTTGCACCAGAACTCAACAGTTTCCTACCAAGGTAAGCAGCACCGCGTTTTAAAAGTGGAAAGGCACTTCGAAATGGGGAGGCTAGAATATTTCCGAAACCAGAACCTCGTTGCACACTTTGTCCGTGATAAACCGGTATCGATCCATATCCAGCCTGATTTAAAAAGAAATTTTCAAAATCCCCAACGCTATGATTTTGTTGATGTCTCATGATGCTATTTGTCCGTTTACTATACATCAAATGACGGTTTAACTAACGTAACCCTGTTATTATAGCGACGTCCAAGATCTCCTAGGACGGAAGTGTAGAGCGACGTGAGACTTACCCCGTTGAAATCGCACGTAGTCACCCGTATCGTCCATTATATTAATTTCGATAGTTTGAATTTTAGAGGTAGCCACGGGGAGATAGTGTGGTTGGCTAAATACCACGTCAATCGTCTCACCATCCATCCCCTTCACGCTTACAATTTATTGCATTTTGTTCAAGATGAGTTAAAATCACAGAAAATTAGGTTTTTTACGACAAATTCAGTGGTTAATTTGGCTCTAATTGAAATATTTATTAGAACGCTTCGATCGAGGTTATACAGATATTTTACCCATAAAAATACGTTAAAATACGTCGACGTGATTCAAGATTTAGTTAGTGCCTACAATAATTCATACCACAGATCTATCAAGTGTAAACCGATTGAAGTTACCACAGAAAATACCAAACAAGTTTGGCTTACTCTTTATGGTGATTTGGATTTCTCTTTATGGTGATTTGGATTTTAGCCCCCCATTAAGCTAAGACGTCGATATTGGGGATATCGTGAGTATTAGTAAAAATAAGGGCCATTTCGATCAAGGTTACCATCCTAACTGGTCGGAAGAATTATTCAAGGTCACCGCACGGTTGACCAGAAACCCACCTATATATAAGGTAGAGGATCTAAACTCAACTCCCATATTGGGATCGTTTTATTTTGAGGAGGTTCAAGCCGTCGGAAAAGACGTCAAATCTTGTACTTATAAAATAGAAAGGGTTTTGAAAAGAAGACTAAGGTCTGACAAAACGGTAGAGCTCTACGTTAGGTGGAAAGGATACGGCCCTGAATTTGATAGTTGGGTTCAAGAAGTTGACTTGGAATGAGTTTTTACGTAACTTTACCTTTGGACTCGTCCAAGAATTATTTTCCAAATAATTCGGTGAGCAAATTTATAACCTATCTCCACAAGTCATAGAGTTTGATGGAGATTAAGAGGCTGGTTTCTGAGCCTTTGTCACTTTGAATAACTTTAGGGATATGGCTTTTTCCATTATCCAAAATCACCTTGAGGGCAGATGCGACCGTCACACCCCGCTTGTCTTTGACAGGTTCCACGAAAGCCATTCTAATGAAAACGTCAATACAACAAAGGAGATAACGATTTTTATTATTATACTTCGCTATCTTCTGTAGGTGGCAAAGATCCATTTGAAATTGTTGATTTAATTCGTAAACTATTATTCTATATCTTGTTATCTTCAATCGTGCGGGTCTATGTAAAGTGTATGCATCTTGTCGACTTAAAAAATCTTTTACATTTTTTATAGTCACTTTCAAGCCTTTCTCTCGCGCAGAGCGATACAACGGTGCAATACCAGCGTAACCTCCAGAATCTGATATATCATAATAAATAGTCTCCAGTTTATCCATTCAAAGTATAATTACCTTTCGAACTAATGAAATACCAAAATGTAAAATCAGATAATTTAATTGCAAGGATTATGAGGATAATCAATAGGAGTGTCAAAAATTTAGGATTTTTGTTAAAGGAAGTTACAAGCCTTGTTAAATTAGTGACCGCTATAACTTCGGGGCATCCGTCCATCGTCACGCGTGTGATCTAATTAAATATTGAGAGGTTAGGTGACGATGTTTTATTTCAAAATAATTAAATATACATGAATCCAAGTTCGTGGACTGGAGGGTGGTGTGTTTAACAAAATTGAATTGATGAGGCTTAGTCTAGCAGGGTTTTTATGTATCTTTTCGGTACATTGTTAGATTGAATTGTTCTATAGAATATTTCATAACCTGTAGGATTAGTAATAGGTTTCGTTCTTCGAACTGCATCGTACATCAAATCTACAACGTTAGATCCCGAGATGACATTTCCATCAATTAGCAATAGCGTCGTTTACGAGGGAAGAGGGTACTCCATTCGCTATTTCACTCATCCACGATGTTTTTTCATAAGTATTGAATCTGTGATTAATTTCTCTGTGTCGGATTTTCCCATCACTTTTCGAGTGGAATTGATGTGTCGTTGTAAGATTTGGTTGTATAGTATTAATTTATTCGACTGTGATAAATTGGGATCATCCAAAATATTTTTCATTTCTTTATCGAGTGTAGGTATGGAATCCTCTATAGGCTTAATATCAGAGGTGTGCGTTTTTAACCTTTTAAGCACGTCTTCTGAAACTAGTACCATTTTTCGCGCCATTTTTTAAATGGCTCGACTAATTGCTGTTCCAGTAACAGAAGCTAACACTGAGAGTAACGGAGCAAGAAGAAGCGGTAAAAACCCCCCACGTTGAACTAAGAACTTCTTTTTTTGTGTGAGTGGGATTTTTCCTGAGACGCCTCGAATAGTTTTAGAATGCTTCTTCAAGCGCTTCCGTTCGAAGAGTGTCAGTTCAATGTTTCCTCCCAGCAAATTTATACAAACTTCTGTAAGGCTTAAAATCTCCTCTTTCGTTGCCAATTTCAAAATGGCATTCCTCTGTTTAACGTTACAACTACTGAGAAATAATAAGGGCAACGGCCCATAGGATTTTGGGCGAGCTAATGTTAAAAAACTTTTGTTCGCTGCTGCGGTGTTTCTACATGCGTATTCTACGTGGCTTGGATCTCCATCGTTTTGTTGAAAAAAGAGGCAATAAATCCCAAGAAACTACGAGTTGAGGTCATTTTATGTTTCGCTCCATAATGCTAAAGATTGGCAAAATAGGCCGATTAACATCGGAGTAGACTGTCTTCCCCCACCTGAAATGACTTGAAAGTCGGAACATATCTAAACTCTAAATCAATAATAATTCTGGGAAAGTTTCGTTTTGTAACTGCAAAGGGACACCGAGAAAAACGTCCCAGAAATCTGGCCTAATTCCAGCTCTTTTAGACCAAACGCCTGTAGAAATGTTTAACACGCACGGCACCAATGTATTGCGGATGAAGCGAAATCAAGGGGCTGCCCAAAAAACATATATATAGCTATATAGGCTGGGTTGTATAGTCTTTGTTTTCCCCCCATTAATAGTAGGTAAAAAATAACTAAGAGTAATAATACCAACAATGTTCCCAGAAGTGATATTTAACACGTAGGCAATATTATCATTAGACTTTTTATCATGGACATACTAAATATTGTGTACACTATAAGCATTGAATTTACATTATTTACAAGTTTAGGAATGAGTAAAATCCTTTTATTTATATATATTAAACCATATTAGGTAAGAGTTCCAAGTCAGTTGCGTTTATCTCAGATTAAGCGTGGCATTTCCACCATGATTTGGTTTTGTCAGCAACTAAAAGAAGAGCACTTGGATGTTTGTTGGAAAGCGGTACTATAAATTAACTACTACACGGGTATATACATAACATCTTGATGAATTATATATTTTAACATCACAAAAATAGCACTAATACTGTGCTTTGTCGCCACCGTTCAAGGCTAAACAAAAAACTATTTTGGTTTTTTTGTTTAGTCTATGTTGTGTTCCCCAGAATTAGTGGATCAAATATACCTAAGAGACATAATACCAATAAGATTGCTGTAGTAGATTTATTCTTAAATCTAATAATACTTTTCAATTGATTTACACAAACATGATCATAGATAAAGGCAATTACAATACAAATATGCTATTTTAAACTATGTTAGGTAGGGTTTCTAAGGCAATAGCGTCATCGCAAACTGCACGTAACTTGGACTGGTACCAGCTGCCCCTTTCTTCGTGGCGTCGATAGCCGAGGTACCAAATTACGCTGCTAATGTGAGCACACGTGCCGAGGGTCAAGTAGCCGCCCTTGCAGGTGCAGTACCATTCTTTTATAGAGTCTACGCCTAAACCATTGGGGACGTATCGAATTAAAGCCTGATGGGTGGTTGAACTTGAAAATTGACTGGCTACCCGAACACGGATGAGGTCATCGTGCACTCGACAAACCTCAACGGTGAACGAACCAGAATTTTCAACTGTCAAAGCTACGTACGACGCAGCTCGCCTGGTTTTGAATTCACTCATAACGATGTCTTTCACGTCTGTTTCACTTAGTACCAGAAAGTCATCTAAGTTCAATTCGTCTAGCTTATGCAATTGCGATGGCCTGCGAAGAATTCCTCTTTCAACCAATGGTTTTAGAGGGTGTTCAACCTTTTCAGACGCCACCATTTTATCTACAGCTTCTTCCCAATTGCCGTTGTGGTGTAGCTCTGGATGATAAGCATTTATGAGAGCCGCGGCTAGGTGAAGCAATTCCGTTATGTATGGAATCATGTGGACGTGAATACGATTTTGGAAAATGTTGAAGATGGTTTGCAAATGTCCGTTTCTTGCTTCGACAGGCCATCTCACGTATGTATCTTTCCGGGAACGGTTTACTTCATTTGTGCTTACTTGTTTTTCTCCTTTTCGCAAAAACGACGGCATTTGTAACGACACTCCTAGTTCCGAAAGCATGTTGTTAGAGTCACGAAAACCACGGTCGGCGAGAACTACATCATTGGCTTTGAAAAACGATTTGAGAGTCGCTCTAGTTTGTAAGGCGTGGTTTAGAATACGGGCATCATTGTTGCTTCCGTTGGAAAAGTATGGGCCAATAATGTCTATAATATAACCTGTTGTGGTGACGAGGACCATTGGTTTGAATATGTGCTGACCTTTGTGAACACAGAAGGACTTGTGAAGAACAGTATAATCCTGCGATCGACCAACTCGAATGTATGTACCATCAACAATAGTTATCAGACAATCTGGTGTATTGTTGGCGAAGAGTCTAACCGCAGAGGCCGACTGATGATTGGTTATTAAGTCTTCTCGTGGAATGTGCTTGAGCCCGAAATGTTGAGGAACAAACTGATCTGTTAGCGCTGCAATGACCTTTAGTATTATGTTCATACACGTTCTTTTATTAATTTGGAGCAGTACTGACAACATCGTGTTCGATAAACCCATTCTCATCTTTGCAAGTAACAGTACTAATGCGGTCTTTGATGAACAGGTGTGGATTACCCCTATGCTGTCTTCTATTGTAGAGTGCAATGCAAGGAACTGTTCTTGAGATAGCGAGGTAAGGACTTTACAGTCGTGGTCACATGTCACTAGGTTTTCATAGCAACGCCTCTTCGCTGTCCGAACATTCTCAGCAAGAATTTTAAGTAGGCATCCTATTTCATTGGTCGTAAGCAATCCCGACTCACTATTCGCGGTGAGACCTCCAATAACTTCATCGGGAAGCTCGCCGTCAACCAAATGCGTAGAACAAATTCCGCTATCTGTCTTGACAAAGATAGACGAGTTCAACCACACAGCATTACGGACACTTTCCGTAACTCTAGTGCGTGCTTTCGATCCACAAACAAAGCACTTATGGCTTCCCAGTGTGAGACACTTAATATTCACCTCAATAGACATTACCGACGGTCTAGGACCTGTTACTGGTGCTGGTTCGGGTTCGGAATCAGACTCTTCAGATGCTTCATTACTACTTGCAGATGGCGTGCTGGCCAAGCGAAATTCTTGGAACTTCCTGTACTGTGCTAAGCATTTCATGCAAGCTCTACTCTTATTTGCAACTAGAAGAAGAGCAGGTAGATGTTTGTTGAAACGCTGTACAATAAAGAAATTAACTACTTGACGGGTATTTACATAACGACTTGATGAATTGGATTATTTATGATTACAGGAATAGCACTTATCCTGTGCCATGTCGCCACCGTTATCAAACTGTGGTGTTCACTAATGCTTCCCTCGTATTCGCATAAAACATATCTTTATCGAATTTCATTGTTGGGTGTGTTTTTTATATTTAAACGCCCCAAATAGGGAATCTATTAGGTCAAACGTTTCTTAATTACCAAAAAGTTTAACAGTTTTGTGTGCAATACAATCACTTTCAACAAAAATAGTCGATGAAGGTGTACTTCATTTGGATAAGTTCTAAGTGCGATAGTATTGTCTACATTGCACCAAAAAACTGTTAAGCTATTTGATAAACAAGAAAGGGTTGTCCAAATATATTGCCCTTTTTGTGGCGTTTAATTACAAAAAACACACCCAACAATGATATATTTTATGTGAATACGAGAGACACAACAATCTGATAACGGTGGCGACAAAGCACAGTATTAGTGCAATTTTGTGATGTTAAAATATATAATTCATCAAGATGTTATGTATATACCCGTGTAGTAGTTAATTTATAGTACCGCTTTCCAACAAACATCCAAGTGCTCTTCTTTTAGTTGCTGACAAAACCAAATCATGGTGGAAATGCCACGCTTAATCTGAGATAAACGCAACTGACTTGGAACTCTTACCTAATATGGTTTAATATATATAAATACAAGTCGGGAAAACCAAAATATTACCTCTCCGTGTCGAGAAGATTATATAAACTTAAGTAACCAATGAAAACGTCGACCTTTTTGCCCTCATCTTTTCCCGCGCTTTGCGCTTCCGCATTTCATCCTTACTCTAAACATTATCTTCCTCCATTTTACATACAAAAATCGAATACTCACAAAAAGAAGCGGCAAAAACCTGCTGGCTCTTTACAACCACTTAATTTGACTTAATATCCAACTTCCAAACACAAATATTTACTGGTAGATAAATTGACAACCTACAAGCAAAGAAAAATTCTCACGAATGGCTCCCGCAAATTTAAAAGGTCTATTTTCAACTAGGTTTTTTTTAAATTTTTGGTCTAACTGTTATCTACACCTAGATGGTTTTCAGTGAAACAAACAAGGAGCATAAACACAATAATGTTTTTGGGAAGCTTCAGTTTTATTTAAAACATGTAAAACAATTATCATCTCTGCAAATAGCTTACACATGTCTTTTTTACCAATGCCTAACCGTTTGGATTTTTCTAAAGCAATCTCAGCACCAAAAAATATTTTTTGATACAAAATAAATGTTTTATATTCTTATTAAGAATAAAACAAGAGGATAAAAAAGATCTGTCCTCTCGTAATTTTTTAAGCTTTTATCAAGATTACTCTATACAACAGTAACAAGGAGTATAAACCCATTAGTGGAAGCAGTATTTTTTTTCCGAAACAATCTCGCTTATGTTTATCCTCTCTAGGCTTCGCTAAATACGTATTTCTCTTACGTAAAATATTAATAGACAGGCAAGGATTCATACCATTAAAGAAGGAGAGCAATATTATCCATATTTTCATTTCATATACAGAGAAAAGAAATTATTATGTTTCTGAGAGGAGCTTCCCATTTTTGTTGTTGTTTTGAAAAATATATCGCAATGCACGGGCCTTAATAGATATAGGAGGCAATGAAGGAAATATATCGCATGCACGGGCCTTGGTAGATGTAGGAGGCAATGATAATCTCTCTCTTTGCACGAGAGGTTTATCTTTAATATTTAAATAAATATAATTATTTTTAATTATTTTAATCTTCAATAATTAACATTAATAATAGTTAAATCGTTTAAAATAAAGTTATACCTATTATCATCTCAAACTTTGCTAATATTGACGTTTAAAGTGAAGGGTACCCCTCTTGCCCGCTTTTTTCAAATTTGGGGTATATATACGATTCGTTTCCATTATAATAGTAAGGAAAAAGCGCAATTGCGAAAACCTTTGGTGGAGATCCCACCTTAGGGAGGCTAGACGTTTCTCGTAACCCTAGCTGATCGCCGCGTATATCCTAAAACCAAACGATGATAATGGAGTAGAAGCCAATGATTTAGATTGGTGTCTATGTGGAATAGACTTTGTGGATGGTGGTGTTAGAAGCCAGTGTAAGTGCAGACTGGTGTCAATGTGGGATTGACAAAGAATAGAAGATGGTGGTGGTGGAAGCCAGAAAAGTACCAGACCGGTGTTCATATGGGATGGACGAAGACCAAACATGGTGGTGTGAGAACTCAAGTATAGAATAGCCAAAGGAGAGAAATACAATTTTCCAAATTTCTGTGAACTGTCAATGCGGTCCGGAAATTGGGAACACGTTTGCTCCGATACGCAAACTGCGAACGCGGTCACGTGGGTGTAACAACGGACAGACAGACACACAGACAGACACACACACACACAGACAGACACGGCCGTTACAGAACCTCTCCTGGACTACGTCACACGGAGAGGTAAAAAGGATTTTACTCATTCCTAAACTTGTAAATAATGTAAATTCAATGCTTATAGTGTACACAATATTTAGTATGTCCATGATAAAAAGTCTAATGATAATATTGCCTACGTGTTAAATATCACTTCTGGGAACATTGTTGGTATTATTACTCTTAGTTATTTTTTACCTACTATTAATGGGGGGAAAACAAAGACTATACAACCCAGCCTATATAGCTATATATATGTTCTTTGGGCAGCCCCTTGATTTCGCTTCATCCGCAATACATTGGTGCCGTGCGTGTTAAACATTTCTACAGGCGTTTGGTCTAAAAGAGCTGGAATTAGGCCAGATTTCTGGGACGTTTTTCTCGGTGTCCCTTTGCAGTTACAAAACGAAACTTTCCCAGAATTATTATTGATTTAGAGTTTAGATATGTTCCGACTTTCAAGTCATTTCAGGTGGGGGAAGATAGTCTACTCCGAGGTTTAATCGGCCTATTTTGCCTATCTTTAGCATTATGGAGCGAAACATAAAATGACCTAATCTCGTAGATTCTTGACATTTATTGCCTCTTTTTTCAACAAAACGATGGAGATCCAAGCCACGTAGAATACGCATGTAGAAACACCGCAGCAGCGAACAAAAGTTTTTTAACATTAGCTCGCCCAAAATCCTATGGGCCGTTGCCCTTATTCTTTAAGAAAGTTATGGGAGGATTACTCAAAACACAACGAAGCGGAACAATTTGAAACCCAATCAAGTGATAGCGAGTCAAAAGTGCTCGGTACGAAATGGGATCCAAAGTCTGACAGTTTTTCTTACAAAAGCAAACATAACGCCAAGCCTTGAGCTTGGTTTCGCAAATTTTTGATCCTATCGGCCTTTTGGCTGCGTTCACAAATACGCGCTAAGATGCTCTTGCAAAAAGTCTGGGAGTCCAACGTATGGTGGGATGAAAATCTTCCCATTGAGCTAGAAAAGGAGTTTAAGGCCTGGGTTCTAGAATTACTCTCTCTGCATGAGATAAAAATAAACCGCTATTACTTTTGTCAAGCAACTGGCAAAGTTAAAACTATAGAATTGCAGTGCTTTTGTGACGCTTCCCCAAAGGCTTACGCCACAGCAATATATGTTAGGTTTATAAATGAGGAAAATAAAATAGAGACTGCACTGGTCACAGCTAAATCTACACTGTAAAAAAAAGGGGTTCTTCGAGGGTTTTCAATAGAACTCTTACGTTCTTGTTGGAACGCTAAAGGTTCCCAGAGGTGGATGAAGGTTCACAGTAGAACAGGAAGGTTCTTAGCAGATCGTATCTAATTAAAAGGGTTCTTGTAATAACGTGTGGGGTTTTAATAGATCCTTGAAGGTTCTTGAAAGAACATTCGGGTTCTTGAAAGA
The DNA here is from genome assembly GCA_019434445.1 of Phalangium opilio. NCBI lineage: Eukaryota > Metazoa > Arthropoda > Arachnida > Opiliones > Phalangiidae > Phalangium > Phalangium opilio. The sequence goes on along the minus strand of JAEQBA010002031.1, from coordinate 39,562 downwards.
TCCTTGAAGGTTCTTGAAAAAACATTCGGGTTCTTGCGAGAGCCTTCACGGTTCGTGAAAGAACATTCAAGTTCTCGATAGATCCTTGAGGGTTCATGAAAAAAATACGGGTTCTTGAAAGATCCTTAAAGGTTCGTGAAAGAACTGTTAGAAAAAAAGGTGTTTCGTGGGTGTTTGGAAATACCTTGAGGTGTTTATATACTCTATTTAGAGTGTTTTGTAACTGAGATGGTGTTTTCTCCGTAAAAAGGTGGTAGTTGACTCTTTTTAGGTATTTTTTAAAGGAAATGGCGATTCACTGGTACGTAGAAACACCTTTAGGTTTTTACCTCTCCGATTGACGATGACGTCACGGAGAGGTTTTACACTGGACGTGTCTGTGTGTGTGTCTGTCACCGCGTTCGCAGTTGGCAAATCGGAGCAAACGTGTTCGCAATTTCCGGACCGCGTTCGCGGTACACAAAAATTCGGAAAATTTTACTTCATGGCTCTATCCATCTTATTTGACCCTAATCATTAACTAGCCGTTACACCTTCATCTGCTGTCTAACCGCCAATTAATGGCTTCTAACAACAACACCATGCACTAGTCTTTCGTGTACACCACATACACACCAATCTGTTCTTAATGGCTTCTAACACCACCATCTACTGGTCTTTCGTCTATTCCAAATAGACACCAATCTGTAACATTGGCTTCTACTCCATCATCGTCGTTAGTCTTAAGATGTACGCGGCGAGCGGCTAGTATTACGAGAAACGTCTGGCCTCCCAATGGCTGGGCTTCCACCAAAGGTTCACGCAATTGCGCATTTTCTTATCCCTTTGTGTGAATCAATCGTCTTATATACTCTAAATTTTCAAAAGTTCTGATATAGGTGTTCCCTAGAAGTATAACGTTAAAGATAGCTATGTTTAAAATTATTTTAGGAATTAAATTTCTGAAACCGACTTAACTATAATTAACGTAAAATACTGACGATTAAAATAATTAATATCAGTTATATTTATTTAATTATTTAAGATAAACTTCTTTCTATGTAATGACACAAGAGAGAGTTTATATAGAACGAGTAATGAAGATTTCATCTGAATCGAAACACTACACGCATATCAAAGTTAATATAAAGCGAGTAGGATGAAAAGATCACTTGCTAAACGATATTATTTTCTTTTTGCAGAATATTAAATGGGAATATATTAAATATTTTTCGGCATTACGATTCTTTTAGTAGTTGTGTAGCTATAAAGCTCTGTTTCATCTTAATATTCCAAGAACATCTTTCGATATTAACATTTCAAATTTGGTGTTTATTTTTTAATTCAGCTTTACTACATTTATATATAGTGTAAACGTAACTTTTATCTTTATACTATAATATGGATGTTAATACTTCATCTCTCTACAAGTGTTGAAACGATTGGGTCATTGAAATAAGATAACCTAAAACAGAATTGACCTTGTTTCGTGTCTTCTTATAGGTCTTAACGGTTCAGAGTGAGACGAAAGTTAAACAAACATTTAAGTGATAGATATTAGGTCCTCATTAGATTTATTGAGGATACACAGGGAATTATTAAGCGCTTTAACCTTTACAAATGACATTGGCAATACCTCGCCAATTTGAACTATGTATTTCCGGTTTTTAATTGGCTGGTGGAACTGTGTTTAAAAAGTAAAATCGTCTCGGCTCGGAGAGGTTTATTTTGGTTTCTCAACTAGTATTAACTCTTCCAGGTGTGCTTTAATCTGAAGGGTGTTTTTGTTTCAGTTGGAAGGTGTTCTATCAATGGGTGCTTTGGAAAACGGCAGGGTGTTAATTGACCCTTATTCAAATGTTTTTAAACGGAAATACAAGCCGCGTTTGCACGAGCTTGCACAAACCGTTGCCAACGCATTGGAAACGATTTGAAACCACGTGTAAACACAACCGTTTATAATCGAACCAATTCCGAATCGCATTGTTGTTTAATATAAAACTGTTTGAATGGTGCGGATAAACACCTTTGGGCTTTACTTAACACTTTTTTCCTCATATGGTGTATTTTTAAATTAAAGGTTTTTTGATATGAGCTTAGAGCGTGAAGAGTGAAGAGAGAAATCATCTACTAATTCTCCCTGCATAGTGAAACATCCTAAAAAATCCCAAGCTATTAAAAATCAAAAAAAAATTATAATCCTTCGGGGATTCATACTTATTTTGATTTTTCAATCATTGGGAAATAATAATCGGAGAGTTCAATATGCTGGAATGTCTTGGAATTAGAGGAATTCATAAAAATCACTTGAATTTTCCCTTAACACCGGTTTTGACCTCTCCGAGTGACGATGACGTCACGAAGAGGTATAACACTGGACGTTTGTGTGTGTGTCTGTTTGTCACCACGTTCGCAGTTGGCAAATCGGAGCAACCGTGTTCACAATTCCCGGACCGCGTTCGCAGTTAACAGAAATTAGGAAAATTCTACTTCATTACGCTATCTCCACACTTTTCTATCATATGGTATATACCACATACACGTCAATCTGCAACATTGGCTTCTACTCCTTTATCATCGTTGGGGTTCAGATGCACGCGCGATCGGCTACGGTTACGAGAAACGTTTAGCTTCTCAATGACAGGGCATCCACCAAATGCTCACGCAATTGCGCTTATTCTTATCATTTGTGAATGAATCGCCTTATATACCCTGAATTTTCAAAAATTGTGAAAACGGTGTACGCTAGAAGTCAAACGTCAAAAATAGTTATATATAAATTCATTTTAAGAATAACGTTTCTTAAAACGGCTTAACTAGAATTAAGGAAAAATACTGACGATTAAAAAAATTTATATCAGTTATATTTATTTAATTATTTAAGATAATCTTCCTTTCTACGGAACGACACAAGTGCAAGTTTATATAGAACGAGTAATGAAGATTACATATGAATAGAAACACAAGGTTAATATAAAGCGAGTAGGATGAAATGATCTCTTACAAAATCATAACATTGTTTTTTTGCTGAATATTAAATGAAAATATGTTGAATATGTTTCGGCATTACGATTCCTTTTGTTGTTTTGTAGCTACAAAGTTCTGTTTCATTTCAATATTCCAAGAAATTATTTTTATATTAATATTTCAAATTTGGTATTTACTCTTTAATTCAGCTTTACAACATTTATATTTAGTGTAAACTTATATTTCACGGTGAAGAATTTTAAAAAAGTCACCAAGAGAGAAAAATTGAAAATCATTGTTATGATTGCATCCTATCACTGTTGAAATAAGAACCTCTATAAGGTGGTCATATGATATGATATAATTCCAACGGAGTTGAAACAAACGAGGGCTCTGAGTCAAAATAAATCAGTTTCTGATTTGAACTAAACCGGGTTAAGAGTCGAGCTACACTGGTTTTGGGTTGATTGCAACGCGGTTCTTAGGCGATCCCAACACGGTTCAGAGTCAAACTACATGGAGTTCTGGGTCTAACTCAATACGGTTCTTAGCAGTACGAAACCGGGTTCTTAGGCTAACTCGACAGGGTTCTGAGCCAAACTCGACAGGGTTCTGAGCCAAACTCGACATGATTCAGAGTCAAACTACACAGCGTTCGGATTTTAACTAAACAGGGTTCTGAGTAGAACTAAACCGGGTTCTGGGTCGAACTAAACCGGGTTCTGGGTCGAACTAAACCGGGCTCTGGGTCGAACTAAACAGGGTTCTGAGTCGAATAAACCGGGTTCTGGGCTTAACGCAATACGGTTCTTAACCGTACGAAGTGGGGTTCAGAGTCGAACTAAACCAGGTTCAGAGTCGAACTCAACACGGTTCTCAGTCAAACCACACATGGTTCCGATTACAACTGAACAAGGTTTTGAAGCACACGCCACATGATTCAGGTAGGAACCTAATACGGTTCCAAAAGAAACTAACTTGGTTCAAAGAAAAACCCCAGCTCGGATCGTAGATGAACTCCTTAGGGCTTTATAGAGAACTCATATCAAAGGGTTCTATGTAGATCAAGAAAGGGTTTAAAATAGGGGACAAGTGTTAAGAACCCTTTTCTCGGCAAAGTAGAACCTTTTTTTCTTAGAGTGTAAGGTTTATTAAATGCGATGGGAAAACTGATGGCTTTGCAGTCGAACTTATCCGTGGATTGAACCGAAATGGGAGTCAACGGAGTTTGATTCTGCAACGTTTTTTTTGCAAAAGATCCAAGTAGTTGACCGTATCATTCCTGGTATAGTCCGCCAAACCGGCGTTCATCTTCTGACAAAGGTTTTAAGGCCGAGGTGTCTCTCAATGTACCTCGTGTTTTTTAGTGATGCAATGGGCTTTAAACCCTTGCTATAGTGTTGTCAAAGTTCTGTAGAGTAGTCGAATCGAATACATCAATTGCCGCTTGTCCCGCGACAAGTAACGACAAAGCTAATTTTTGTGAGTCTGACCTGTGTTTGGCTGCAGACGCTTCCTCGAACAAGAGAAACCTTGGTTTGAACCATCTGTAATATTGATCCACATTATCGCTAAGGCGCAGCTAATCCTCCCATCCTTCGGAGCGAGCGAAGAAAATATAAAAGCGTATGGATTCGTCAGTCTGACACCATGTAACATTTCTTAAGCTTTGTCCACATTGAAGTCGCGCTCGCGTGTTCGCGCCCTCGTCCATTCGCATCTTCGCAACAGATCACGAAAAACATTTGCACTTCTGTTCTGATACACGCAAAAGTTTTGCTTTTCCCGTTCTGAGAGCCAATAATGTTTGAGAAATCATTGCGCCATCTGCCCCTCTCCATCGACGTTGTCCAAAGAGAAAAACGAGAAAATCGGCCAGCCTTCCTCTCGTCAGTGATTGGTGCTTTGCTCGCGAAGGCGCGAAATTCTTGGCCTAGTCGCGAGAAATTTGTATCTTCGCGAGGTGAGGACGCAAAGTAGCGAAAACCCAATGTGGACAGTAGCGCGATCTTGCAAACAAGCAAAGCGAAGATGCGAATTCGCAAAATGTGTCAGTCTGGATAGGCCTTTATTCGTTCTGACTGCTTGCATATTAATTACAACCCAGTCTCATTAACAACGACTCTTACTGACAGCTAACATGTTTTATTCTGTTCGGCGTCGTTCTACAAACTGCCTGGTTCGTGTTGGAACCGGCTAACAACAAATACAGCAATATGGTAATTTAAGTTATTTTATGCGGTGCTATGACTATTATTATTTATCACTAATCAAAAACAATTATTACATTACTTTATGAAATTTTAGGTAAAAGATTGATGCAAAATTGTGGAAGTTTATAGCAATTATCATAAGTTCATACGATATGTTCCATAAGTTTGTCACTGGTTACTGAGAGATTGACATGAAGTGACGTAGGTAAAAGGGAAGGAGCTGTAAGTCTCTAGCATTTCGAAGTATAAGTAGTGTCATACTTATGGAACATATCTTTTAAACTTATGCAATTAGATGATCACTGTGCCTTTTGATAACATGGTAAAACGAGATACATTCAGGTGTGGTCATTTAAGCATCTTTAAGCATCTGGATAAGAGGTTAGAGAGTCTCTCTGCCAGAAAGACGAGTAAAGCCAGAGCGTGTCCGATGGTCAAGATGGCGAACGCGCCTTGCAGGTCCACTATGACCAAAGGTCTTGTCCCACTCTTTTCCTGGAGGTGGTCCGTGTCAAACATGCCCTTAATCCTTTCCCACTCAATCGTGTCCTTACGGAACTTTTCCAGGATACCACAATCCTGCAGACGAAGTACTCTGAATCACAAACAATAAGAATTAAGTTTTCTATATAGTGTAATTGTTGGCTTTTTAAAACCGTAGTAGAGAAAGCGGGTGGTCGCTTGTTTCCGCACAGTTTTATTTTTAACACCTTAAAAACCTATAGCTTTTCATAACCCATTTCCGCACAGTTTGCAAAACATTTTAAAAACCTTAAACTTATAATCCTGACCCATTGGACCGAAAATAGCCAGAATATTATGCTTTATGATTACAAAATTTTCGATGCTTTTTAACGACAGTTTAATTTTTAATGCAGATTTAACAAACGGAATTAAAAAATGCTCCTTTTACTTCTATTTTTTAACAAAAACACACTTGGTTTAACGCTTACGTCTATCAATACACTTTTTTATATCGATAGTGATATTGCAATGGTCAAATCACAAGTTTGCATGCCCCTATTGTAGCATAACCTAGCCTAACCAAAATCTAACCCGAACCAAACCTAATCAACAAGTAAGTGAAAAAATTTTATTTGCAAACTGTGCGGAAATGGGTTATGGTAAAAAATGGTGAACTAAACTTTCAATGTAAAAACTGTGCGGAAATGGGCCATAAAAAGTGTGCTGAATTGGGCTATGATTCTCGAAAATTTTCGGAATCAATTAGCAAGCCGACAGCATGCGAGTTTATCCTCGCTGTAGCAAATTCTTAGGTTCATTAATAAAAAGTGCCTTTGAAAACAATGTGAAAAGAAAAAGATCAAAATTAGTTACCTAACAGATATTGGTTTGAAGTAACAGATATTTTAAAATTAAAATTAGTTTGAAATTTTATGGAGAATACTTGTGAAATTGTCTACAGCCTACTACACGTATTTGAAACTAAGGCCAAGAGGTCCGTGCACTCGAGCTAAAAGAACTCGCGGATATTTTAAATCTTGAAAATCCTGAAGCTTTTCTTTCTTTTGTCAGCGCGCACAAAGCTAGGTTATATAGAGACCTAGTTTTGCGCGTGCTGACAATCGATGTTGTAACAAGGTATATACAGAATAAGCTGTCGTTCGAGATAGGGAGTTGCCTATCCTATAGCGTGAGAACAAATTTCCTCACACGCACTTTTTATCCATGGTAAAACTATATCGCGGCGGTAATGCTTTGAAAGATCTATCAAATTTTTCAGTCTAACCCTCTCAGGTTATTTTTCACATTTCACTAACTACGGGCTCTTGATCGCTTTCGGGTGGATACCACCAAAGAGGGGGAGTAGAAGGCTTGGCTGTAGTGTTTTCGCTTTGAAAGTTTACCTCTAAGCTTCCGGTGTGCGCGCGCATCTTTCTCTGCCCTCTTATTGGTTGAAATACAGTGAACCGGATATTAGGAGGGAAATAAAACAAAGAAATAAAGAAGAAAAGCGAGAACACCCAAAATGCCTTTCCAAAGCCGCTAGCTTCAACTCCCCTCTTTCTACACTCTTTGATACCCCGTGCGGGACCAAGTACATTTTTGGATTTCAATGCTATTTTTAACTTAAGGTTTTTAGCATGCACATGGTGTATTTTTAGAATAAAAAATTAAAATAACATTGTGCATCATAATGGATGTATTTTTAAATAGCTTACACCATATTGAGGGGATCTCGAAGCGGAGAGCCTTTTGGCACTTTGAAGATTGAAACAAAAGTATTACTTCATTATTAACCAATCACAGCTCTAAAAGGGAAGTGCTCATGTTTTTCACCATCAATTGACAGCAGGAATTGATCACTTCATTCAAGCAGAAGTTTATGACTTTTTCCCAAGGAAAATGTAAGACTCGCGGAGTTCATATTCGAAACCCTCAAGCTCTAGTACCGATCAACTTTCTACCTAAAATTAGCTCGCCAGATACGGTTAAGCGTGGCCTGTAATTGTGTTAAAAAATAGAAACGATCCAAGAACTGTTTCATTAGATCTTCCAAGATATTTTGACAATAGAGAGTTTAAGCATCCCCTAAACGCGTACGTGTAGCTACCTTCCACAGTGCATTAGACCAATGCATTGCCAAAGGTGGCTACACGTACGCGTATAGGGGATGCTTAAACTCTCTAATAAGGATATTGTTGGGGGGTGGAGGATGGTGAGTGAGATTGGTCATGGCCCACTTGATCATGCACCCACGGACGCTAGCTTCTCGAGATATAGAAGCCCATTCAAAGAATTCTATTACCATGTATAAGAGCGAGTCTTACTTGATGTTAATTTCCTATTCCTTTGAATTCAAAGGAATCCAAAATTAACATTAAGTTTTGTGGGAGATTGTACGTTTTTGGGATAAATCCTCTGCCCTATAGATCAAAATGATCTTAGTCATATACTTTCCAGGATAAGAGTGATCAACTCACGCGTCAATGAGTGCTATCAGAAGTAAGATAAGAGACTAGAAGTATCGAGTTAACCAAATTCTTCACTTGGCGAAAGTGAATATTCTTGATAACACACCAACGGTTGGCCCTCTGGTAGCGGTTTCTGAATTCTCCCCCCCCAACCCGTGAGACGCTTGTGGTGGTAGACGGCCAAACTAGATTCAAGCACCCGCGTCCGTGTTCCGCGGCTTTAGGTTGAGGAGAATTGGGTAGGAAACTTTTTTTGGATCTCGACCAATTTTTTTCTCTCTAATGGAGGTGCGATGGAAGCGGCATAAAATCCTCAAATTTGTGCCAGGATCTATTACCAATGATAGAGCACTTTACTTCTAGTCCCTTATCTTACTTCTGGTTCTATACAAGGTCTATCGCCAATTTCATCTTTACATGACAGCTTCAATCATCGTATTACCAGAAGGGGATAATAGAAGAAGAATGACACTCTGTGTCCTCTTAATACTTTAGTTAACGTCATTCTTCCCAGGCTTACCTATTTTGTTTGCTCTACCGCTCATCAAACTTCAGATGGGCAACGCAACGCAAGGTGAATTCTATAAGTGTTTGGCACTAACTCCCCAGCAAGCAATCAACCCTCAAACTTTGATTGTCTTGACATGGGACAAAAATCCACAAGCGCATGCGTCTGACCAAATAGTTAAACGCTAATAGAGTAATGATGAGGGAACTATTTATCGCGTATGTGATTCGGTTTAGTAACCTTGCTCGAAATGTTCCGATGTTGGGAAGAATGGCGTTACAATTACCCCGCTTTGTGGTACACTTCTCTCGAAGAGAAGTATTATATACTTCTGGTAATACTAGATCCCCGGGATAGACAATAATAATTTTCTGAAAATTGAAAGTGAAGTTACATGTTTGCTTACCAGCGTGTCCCAAAAAAGTGTTAAAGAGTTGGTCACTAAGAAAGTGAAAATTATTTTCTCCCAACCGAGCGACTGACCCTTGCATGTTCTCTCGGCCCCAACCGAACGCATACTTCTCGTGCAAGACCTTCAAGACACCCGAAGGCACCGATGTCGCCCCGGAACTGATCGGGTCTCGTCTGACTCCGTCGCCCAAGTGACCCAAACGACCGGTACTGATCGCCTACAAGTATACGGAAAGCATTTTAAGAATGGCGTCGGCTTCTTTCAACAATTCGAAACGGATTCCAATTTTTTGATTCAAAGATGTTTTCAATTCCGGTTGTCACGTGACGTTTTTAATCGAACCATCAACGAACCAAATGGCAAGGTAGTGCGTTATTTCTTGCTGCATCCGTTTCATAATGGCGACTAAAGCATGGTTTTCACTTGACCGAAAAAAACTACTTTGCAGCAGGACGTCAAACGTCAGATTGGCTTTTTAACGTTGTCGCCCATCGTTATAGCGATTTCACTTAGCGTAGCTCTCGCAAATAATGGAACCAAGGCTTACCAGATAAACTGAACATTGTACCAATTGCGGCCCATCTTTCTTTTTTTTTCTATGTAACCTTTGTTGCAAATATCATAAAGATATGGATGGCTCCTAACCTCTTCAATAAAATTTTCAGCATTCGACTTCAGCAATCTCAGGGATTTGTACTACTTACTGACTCGATTAGGAACTAAATAAATAAAGACATGGCGGATCACGACGTGGTCGAAAATAACGTCACGACTCTAGCTTATTGCTGAATGGCTCGCGCAGAGTGGCCAAAAAAATAGAAAACCAACATCGCCACTTTCAACGTTATTTCTGTACAGCGTAACTTTGTTTTTTTCCGTTGTCGCTTGACGTCGGATGAAAAGTCGTGATTTACGCCAAGTGATAACCATGCTTTATGATTTCTACAAGAGCTACAAAAACATCAGTTTGGAGAATAATTTGAAATATATATATAAAAACAATGCTTTTTGAACCCGAGATTACGATGGAATCATTACTGCTGAGAATAAACCAAGGCTGCGTTCAGTAACACTCATCAGGAAAAAACATAGATGTTTGGGAAAATGAAATCGGTTTTCTTTTGACGTCATGACGTTGCAGTTGTTGAACGGCATAATTTTGTGAAATCGATGCTTTTCAAAATGGCGACGACAATATTATGATAACGCTATGGTAGAGGCTTAAATAATAAACCGAACTGTTTACAAATATATTATACTTCAATTTATCAATTAAATCAAAACGCGTAGCTCTTAAAATTCTGTCATAATCCTTTTTTTAAAGAAATAATATATTACTTTTTAGTATTATCACAAGGTGAATAATCTAACACGTGGTATTATTATCCATAAGGATAATATTTGCCAATTCTTCATTATTAAAAATTGCAGAAGATTGGTATGAAGTTCCCTACTATTTTTTGTCACGGCGGAAAATGACGAAAATTCGTCATGTTCATCAATAAAACCTCCTCTCACAGCTGATTTTTCTGATGGGCAGCCGATGAGCATCATGACGTCACGCCCAAAGACGGGAAAAACCGTTCAGTAAGACATCGATGTCATCATTTAGCCATCGATGTTTTTGGTGCCGGTTACTGAACGCAGCCCAAATCGTTTTCAAATTTAAAATTGGTTCTTCGCGAGCTGCTTGAAACTACGCTTTTGTAATTAATTTTTAGCAGCAGACGCCATTTTGAAGAGATGCAGCACCGCTAAAAAATTTCCCTTGGCCACTCATGACGTAGCGTGTCCAAAATAACCACAAATGGAGAGTGACCGTATTTTTCCAGTTGCAGGTAATTGAACGGAGTCTTCATGAACCTTAAAGCACTAAACATTTCGAAACATAACCAGACTGGTTATAACCACACTTAGAAGATAGTTTTAGGTGATGTTAAAAATTGGCGCTTTGGTGGTACCAAGAAGTGATATCTAGTTTACTAGGGAGAAGGTTCAAATTAGCCACATTTCCAGCTTTATTTCCAGTCCAAACGTAGGTCCGGAGTTAATTCCCACCTCTACACTACAACCAGAATCTCCTAGGTTCTTGACACTCTCGTCAGCGCGACGCGAATGACGAAAATTACGTATTTTCCGACTGAGGAGAGGCAAAATCGCGAGCGAAATAGCCCGACCTCCTTTTACGTCCCCCCTTGTATTTTGAAAGAGGGACTGGGACTATGGCGCGCGAATACTTAGGCATCTTATACCTTCTCCCTAGATATCACTTCTTAGTGATACCAAAATTATGCGACGCACGAGAAAGTTAATTCAACTATATCAAGACAATTCTAAACTTCAAATAAATTTTGAAAGCTAGAACTTAAATAAGAGGGGTTAACACATGATTTTTTTAGTTTACCACAGTCATTGAAAATATAAATGATCTAGTCAAAGGTAGGAGCGCTGTATTCCTCTAAACTAAAGGTGGCCACAAAAACTTCTTTTATCCTTCTATGACTGACCTCTAAGGCTTGATGAAAGAAAGTGCTACGCAAACTGCCCGCAACTATCTTCCCTTGATGGACAGCGGCGGCTAATTGGTCAAGAGTGTCGATCGGATCCTCTAAACCCGGAAAGTTCAAAAAGGAAACTGCGCAAAAAAAGACACCATAATTAACATAAACACAAAGAAATAACAATTAGAACCTCTCCGTGACATACGTCACTCGGATAGGTAAAAAGTGAGACGCGTGATTCTCATTGCCTCTGAGCGAGGGGCTAGTCATTCGCCATAACTTTGTACGCCTGATTTCTTAATTTTTATGTGAAATCCGATGATTACTGAGCGATTTCCTTGATTTCCGTGATTAGGATTAGTTTAGGTGATTCCCATAACCATTACACTGATTTCCCGTTATTGCCGTAGATAAATTGTGATTCCTGTTTGAATTCCAACGAATTCCGTTTTTGATGAATGCCGTGATTACCACTGGATTTCTATCTGAACTGATTACGATTTTTATTTTGGAATTACCGAATTCCTCGATTGATTATGCGTGATTAGTTCACAAAATTTGTGGTTACCGAGGTGATTACGAAAGATTGTAAGTAAATCATGTGATTATTTCCGATTTTCTCATGATTTCACGTAATGTCCAGTGATTATCGGAGATTTCTGATTACCTTTGATTACCCACAAGAATGATTTTGATTACTGATGATTTTCTAAGAGTTCTAGAAATCAAGTAATCGATTTCTGCGGTTTTGTACACCTGATTATTCAAGTGACCAGGCCCGCCGAGAGACTTTGCGGGCCCCGGGAAAGGCAATGGTTTGGGCCCCTAGAAAACTTCTCCAAATCATTGGTATGGAAAATATCTGCACGCACATTGTCAGGTCCGGAATCCAAACGCTCTTTTCTCGTAGCAATTTAGGCATTTTATAGCTTTATATCTTCCTTTTGGTTAAAGGTAAAAGTCTGCCCTTTCATTAACTAATAATACTAATTTTAAGTTTGTATCTAATATAGTTTACGAAATACTTCAAATCAGTGTCCTATTATTACACTCACTGGCCGAGCATGAAAATTCTAAGGTACTTTAAGAAGAGGTAGAAACTTAAATTTTGGGATTTATTTAGTAAGGAAAAATGGAAAAAATATTGAAATTTCTTTAAATTTATTTTTTTTTTCTCACTTTAAAAACTTCCTTTATAATAAAGTGAGATCCATTAATATGGAGAACCATTGAAAAATCTATCAAGCTTAGCTTTGGAACTAATACACTGCAAAATTTCTGAGATGCCCTGAACCGCCCAGTTTCATACACATTTTTTGGAACTTTATAGAGTTTACATAGTCACTTGGCTACTCTTTTTTCCAATTCGGTTACTAAAAGGTCACTTTTCCAAAAATTTGTTACTAACTTACTATTCGTCACTTTTTTAGTTTTTGAGTCATTCGGTGTTATTTATCCTCTCGACCACAACGTAAAAGCTGATATATTTCAATCGCCTAGCTTGATGACGGTTTAAACGAAAAAATAACGATATCACATTTAATTAAACCAAAAAATTGTGAGGCTCGCTTAGCTCGCTCAAGAAATGTTTAATTTAATATTCAAAAACAATCGAATACAAGTGAATGATTTGATTTATAAAGACAACAATTAGTATAAGTACCATAATTACCCCTGATAAGTAAAACACGCCCTTTGGACTAATGTAACCAGCATGTTCATCTGAATCCTATACAAGTTAGGTATAAGCGATGCCGTGCGGCCTTTTTGTCCCAACTTTTTTAGCCAATGGGAGACGTTTCTAAGGGTGCCTCTAACTTCCCTGAAGTCTGACTTTGAATCTCGGTTAATGGATGGCATCATAATATTATCATGCCTCTAAGTACACAAATACGGGTTACAATTGGGCATCTTCCGCAGGCTACTGTGACGTCAGAACTCGTATAGCGCTAAGATCCGAAGAGAGAAAATTTTGAAATTTCTGTCGCGGTGCAGCTACCAAGCGGTCGAGACGATTTCTAAATGGGTCACATGATAAAAAATCATCCAATGGAGTAAAGGAGATTTTTACGTTTCGTATAGGCAGGCATTGGGGGGAACGAATTTTACTTAAGTAACCCCAAATCCCTCTCTCTCTCTCCTGAGATAGAGGCGGTTTCAGTCCTCAAACATTCTGAAAGGGATAAAAGAAACGCTAGGCTATAGGCAGTACAATTTTGTATTGAAGTTGAGGTGATAAATGATACGGAGAGAGTATAGGGTTTCATTAAAGGGAGCCAGACAAACACTATTGCCATAGGAGTAGCAGCCATTTCTCTACTTAGAGGCATTACAAACTTATGATAGCATTCATAGATTCTCGGTCAGAATTCTGAGTAAGTAAACATTAAGGTTTCGTCTGCTACACTAATGGGCACAGGCCACAGAAGCCTAAGCTACAAATATCGTAAGTGTTAATCATTATGGTTATTTAACCTACATAAATTGATGAATTAGTACCGTTATCCATCATTGTTTAATATATGTCGCAACAAAAATAATGTTTTAAGTTACAGCCCTAAACCTATACTCGCGCGCTTAAAGTTCGCCATTACACCAACACTGGTCCGTGGCCTACAAGATATCTGTAGGGGAGGTCTGAATATGAGCCTCCGCGGACGATTTACAGTTTCAAATGACTACAAGAGGCCGCCTCCATCGTTTTTTGGGTGAAAATGCCGGTTACATTAGTCCTATGGGCGTGTTTTACTTATCAGGGGTAATTATGGTACTTATGCAATTACTTTGCATTATGAGATGTGCTCCAAAATGGTTTAATTAAATTTTTCTCTAGACCTTTTATGAGGTAGCCTTTCCTTTGACTGGAAATACCTAAGCCCATAGATTCGGCTTACTAACGACACAGACCTTTAAAATACCTTTAATTATAGAAAATAATTATGATAATAAGTCATCTCTTAAAACATTCCATTCGACTGGGCCCTTATTAGCTTAATTTGGTCCCATGTAGTCACTTTTTGCTGGCCTTTTTTATATGAATTAGTCTCTTATTCAACTAAATTTGACCGTATGAGTGACTATCAGCCCTGTGAAACTCTTTAGGCTTCTATAATTTTAGCTCATAAAATATGAAGTAACAAGAAACCCTTTTATGAGTGACTGTGAGACGCTGTCTGTACTACTTGTGTTGCTAAATTATTAGACTACTTTGCCTAAAAACATAAATATCAACTTTGAAGTGAAAGAGCTGTTGGTGTAGGACTTATTGGCTTAATTTATGTTTGCCCGATCTTCTACAGAAAAGAAACAAGTGCAAAAATGTTTTCCGTGGCCTTTGGTGATTCTCGTGAGAAACAAAATTTAAATATTTTACTTTAAGTTATTCATGCTTAGTGGGGAAAGGCGAGAATAAACAACTGAGAACATTTTGGGAGAAAGCTTAAGTTATGAATCTACCACTCTTCATTCAATTTATACCATTTACCAGTGGCGTAGGAACCGGGGGGGGGGGCAGGGAGGGCTCGGAACTAAATGTTTTTTACGTACCCTATACCCAAACTGGGATATTAGGAAGTCAATGGGTCGAGTACAACTCTACCTCCAACGTAGATGAAAATCGGGCTATTATATTTCCCGTCACCGGGAACTCCGAGTCCTACATGGACTTGAAAAACACGCTCTTGCAAGTACAAGTAATAGTGGTTAAAGCGGATGGGTCTCTACCTAAAGCCGCTGTGTACGATGCGAATGGTGATTTAACTACTCAGGCGGATAAAGTTGGATCCACAAACCTATTACTCTTTAGTCTTTTTAGTGAACTACACGTATCATTGAATGATAGGTCAGTTACATCATGTCTTCAACAATACGCATTCAAGAGCATGATTCAACCGCTATTGACATTTGGTGGTCCAGCGTAGAAGAGTTTTTTGACCGGGGTACTATTCTATCAAGGCGGGGCATTTTGATGTTTTTTTGAAAATGAAGGGTTTGAGAAACGGAGTAAATTCGCCCAAAATGGAGTTATAGACTTGATTGGTGTCGTACACGCCGATATATGTCAGCAAAATCGCTTCATCCCTAACCTGGTCGATGGGAATTTTAAATTTATCAAAACTCCCAACGAATTCTGCTTACATGCGGATGGAATTAAAGCGAAAATTATATTTACCCACGCTTCGTTTTTCATAAGAAGAGTTAAACTAACACCTTAGATTATGATTTCACACGCTAAAACCCTGGAATTGGCCACGATGAAATATCCCATAACACGTACGGAATGTAATACGTTTTCCATATCTCAAGGAAATAAGATAGCAGTCAAAGACAATTTATTTAGCGGTCAACAACCGCATAAAGTTGTAATTGGATTTGTAGACCAGAACGCGTTTTTGGGTGATTATAAAATGTCGCATTTTAATTTTAAAAATTACGCGCTGAGTAAAATCGCCTTATCCGTTGATGGGGTTAGCGTCCCGCATAAACCCTTAAACCCCAACATTAAGGATAACCTATGTATGAGATCGTACGCCAATCTCTTTTTTCAAACTGGACAATGGAATATCGACGAGGCAGGGCCGTCACCAGAGGGGGGTCCAGGTGGGCCCGGCCTACTCTGCAGTTGGTTTGGCCTTCCTTATGAAATTCATGGGAGGTGGGGGAAATATGGAATAGTTGGCCCTAAAGATACTTTTGTTAGAAGACAGAGCAATTAATTTCTGCGATAAAATGTAAAATGTGATGTGACGTCTTGGAATTTTTAGAAAGTAATAACTATTCTGCTATAGAAGCTTAGATGATTTTTACCAAAATAGCATTTTCACTAGGAGAATGGGCTAGTTACCAGGGGGGGAGCAGCTATTCTTCCTTGTGTGAATGGTATGAATCCTCCATGTGTGAAAACCAGCTATATCAGGGTGAGAAATAAGCAATTTTTTTAAACTGGAGCTGTGGCCAATAGAGACAAGGTAGTTTAATTTAAAAGCTGGTCACTAACCATTTTTATTTTTGCTCACGCCAGATGGCGTTTGCAAAAATTTTAGACTCTATACGGGACAATTGACGAGGAGAAAGCCACTCTGCAATAAAGTCTTTCTGAGGGTGTACGCTGGGTAGCGTAATACGCGGTATAACGCGGAAATACACTCGGGATTACTTTTAACAGTTTTTATTTCAATATTAGAACGAATTGTAGGCATATCGCCCGAATTTACAGCATTAAAACCTCCAAAGAGGTAATACAGGGAGAATACGCCTGTGGCTGATCCCTCAGACGACGCCGTTCGCTTCTCGTTGACGAAAGGAAAGCCACTCCGTAATAAAGACTTTCTGAGGGAAGCGTATAACGCTAGTTGCCTGATCCCTCGATCGATGTTCGGGGCTCGCAATGTTCGCCCTTTGCCTAGGCGCCTCGTTATCACGGAGATTCGATATTATATACGTAATTAACCTCGTATTTTAAGCTTAAGATGATACTGAGAATAAACTAAGGGGATATTGCAGCTGTAAAGAAGATACATGCCGTTGGGGGCTGCAAATATCTGGGATTTGATACCTGCCGTTGAGGGCTGGGAATATCTGGGATTTGAAACGTGCCGTTGGGGCTGGGAATATCCGTGATTTGATACCTGCCGTTGAGGACTCGGTATATCTGGGATTTGATACCTGCCGTTGGGGTCTGCTAATATATGGGATTTGATACCTGCCGTTGGGGGCTGGGAATATCTTGGAATTGAAACGTGCCGTTGGGGGCCTGGAATATCCGGGATTTGAAACGTGCCACTGGGGGCGGCGTATATCTGGCATTTGATATTTGCCGTTGGGCGCTGCAAATATCTGGGATTTGATACCTGCCGTTGAGGGCTGGGAATATCTGGGATTTGAAACGTGCCGTTGGGGGCTGGGAATATCCGTGATTTGATACCTGCCGTTGAGTACTAGGAATATCTGGGATTTGATACCTGCCGTTGTGGGCTGGGAATATCTGCGATTGGATACCTGCCGTTGGGCGCTGGGAATATCTGCGATTGGATACCTGCCGTTGGGCGCTGGGAATATCTGCGATTGGATACCTGCCGTTGGGCGCTGGGAATATCTGCGATTGTATACCTGCCGTTGGGCGCTGGGAATATCTGAATTTGAAACATGCCGTTGCAGCCTGCAAATATCCGGGATTTGAAACGTGCCGTTGCAGGCTGTAAATATCCAGGATTTGAAACGTACCGTTGGGTTCTCCAAATATCTGGGATTTCATACCTACCGTTGGGGGCTGGGAATATCTGGCATTTGATTCCTGCCGTTGGGGGTTGGGTATATCTGGGAGACTGGGATTTGATACCTGCCGTTGAGTACTGGGAATATCTGGGATTTGATACCTGCCGTTGTGGGCTGGGAATATCTGCGATTGGATACCTGCCGTTGGGCGCTGGGAATATCTGCGATTGGATACCTGCCGTTGGGCGCTGGGAATATCTGAATTTGAAACATGCTGTTGCAGGCTGTAAATATCCGGGATTTGAAACGTACCGTTGGGTTCTGCAAATATCTGGGATTTCATACCTACCGTTGGGGGCTGGGAATATCTGGCATTTGATTCCTGCCGTTGGGGGTTTTGTATATCTGGGATTTGATACCTGCATTTGGGGGCTGCTAATATATTGGATTTGATACCTGCCGTTAGGGGATGGGTATATCTGGGATTTGATACCTGCCGTTGGGGGCTGGGTATATCTGGGATTTGATACCTGCCGTTGGGGGGCTGGGTATATCTGGGATTTGATACCTACCGTTGTGGGCTGGGTATATCTGGGATTTGATATATGCCGTTGGGGGATGGGTATATCTGAGATTTGATACCTGCCGTTGGGGGCTGGGTATATCTGAGTAGGGGAAATATGCCGTTCCCAGTGCAGGTACAGTGGAAGGCAGGGGAGAATGGAGGATGGGAGGATGGCAAGTTGGCAGATGAGACTTTGTTCGTAAGACTTTTAATTGACGCACCCCTCTCTCAGACCTGCAAGAGGGCGTTTTTGATTGACGCACCGTGCTCTCGCATCTGCAAGGGGTGTTTTTGATTGACAGGTCAATGAAGCGTGTTCGATTCACGGGTGTAGAAGTACATATATTGGAGTATGAAGATAGGGTGAATTATGATTTAAGAAATAAACAGTATTTAATTAGATTAAAATTTGAACCATTAATTTCTCCCGTATTAATCAAATGGTTAAGGGGGTATGAAACTCCAGATGACGTTGTGGGAAAATAAAGAATCCCCAAAAATCCTTAGTGGGAAAAAGTATATTTCCCCATAAAACCCAAGTCACTAGATTATTCTAGAAAAATTAAAATTCACCATAAAACCAAGGTTAACGTTGTTTAAGGCCATGACGTAAAATGTACAGTCAAAGTTGTAGATTGTACGAGAATAATCTTCCCGAAAAAACCCACGGCGTAAATGACATTAATGTACAGTCAAAGCTAGGATGCTGATCTTATTAAATAGTATAAATAGCCAGGACCTGAGTTAGACCACCATCACAATCTCACTAAAGTTCGACGAGGAAAGAGGGAACAGCAACCAAGTACATTGTAAGTATAATTTTTGTGGACTTGGTGTTTTTTAAAATTAAAGTTTGAACCGTAAATTTTTGTGTTAACAGGAAATTTTTTTTACCAAAGCTTAAGAAATCCGTGTTTGTTGACTTTGATTTTCTTACTTGGAGAATTGTTGGAGTTGAACGGGAACAAATAGCCAAAGAGGTGGCCGTTACAACCGTAGAGAAAACACCGAGTGTTGGCTCATGGTCTTTCGCGCCCCCATACAGTGAAAAAGAACTTACATACGACACTGTGCGTCAGAAAAGGTGGCTTCTAAACAATTTACATGGCCTTGCCTGGAATGACGGGGTAACCCCCTACGAAAAACCCGGGGAGTGCATCAGGTCTGCAGTTCAATGCTACGACCGCGTATTCTGTAAGGGAGAGGAAAAGTGTTTATTTTTGTTGAACATTATTAATCGGGAAGTTATAGACTTGAATGGAGTGGGATGTCCCAAAGCCAACGAAATCAACGATGAATGGACCCATCATTACATGCATGCTTAATCATAAAACTGTCCGTAATAATAAAAAGTATTTATGTGCACTATCTAAAGGTATATTATTTTCCGAGTGGATTTATAACCACAAAGAAATTGTAAATAAAAGTTTAGGAGACGAATAAATATGAAATTCAAATTGTAACGTTTATTTAATTTACTTTTTTTTCAAATTTGGTATGACACCGCGTAATTAGCAAAAACACTGTGATTGACTAAAATGTCAACATGTTCAATTACCGCCCTGTCGAGCTGGGTGGCGAGCTCGTGTTCCTCCCCACCATTTAAGTTATTGCGGGCATCCCGCCTCCTCATCATGAACCTGAATATGGCGTTTTGAACGCTGATAATAGTACATAAGAGGAAAAATTGTCTTAGCGAATATATGTATATTGTAATTAATGTAAATAGAATTAAATATTTGATAATGTGTCATACCCATATCCATCGCAGTTCGGGGATGGGTGTGCACCATCCGGGGCGGGGTAAGCTCCATTGATATCCCTCGTTGGGCTAAGGGGGGTGGGGGGAATCCCAAAATATATTAATAAATAATCTAAAACCTAGCTATATTTTCAACACACACCTTGGGCGTATATATCCCGAAATTAGATCCTCTAGGGTGACCAAAAAGGTCCGGATAGAGGAGGTGGCCATACTCGGGAGTAACAAAACACGTATGGTATCCATGATGCTAAACGAAATTAATTGGCACTACTTATGGTGGGGTGTATAAATATGGATGACTTTACCGAAATCCATCACAGTTTACATTTAATACTACTTCTTCGTTAAAATCATCGAAATCGCCAAGGTCGGCGCTAATTACATTAAAACAAACTTAATTATTGATACTAAACAACAATAATTGAAAAATTCAATTACATATCCCCGGGATGGATAATTGGGAATGTAGCCACAGAATCACCCCCATCATCATCATCACCATCGTTTTCGACGATGAAGTTTAATACTTCATCGGCTCCCTCATCCTACAAGAAATCATCCTCCACTTCTTCAATTATTAATGGTGGACCATGCGGTGGCAGGCGAAATGGGTGTTGGCGATCCGGTGGCAGGTAAAATGGGTGCTGGCGCTGCGGTGGCAGGCAAAGATTTTGGCGATCCGGTGGCAGGCAAAATGGGTGTTGGCGATCCGGTGGAAGGCGAAATGGGTGTTTTCGATGCGGTGGCAGGCGAAATGGGTGTTGGCGATCCGGTGGCAGGCGAAATGGGTATTGGCGGTCCGGTGGCAGGAAAAATGGGTATTGGCGGTCCGATAGCAGGCGAAGTGGGTGCTGGCTATCCGGTGGCAGGCGAAATGGGTGCTGGCTCTCCGGTGGCAGGCGAAATGGGTGTTGGCGATCCGGTGGCAGGCAAAATGGGTGTTGGCGATCCGGTGGCAGGCAAAATGGGTGTTGGCGATCCGGTGGGAGGCAAAATGGTTGTTGGCGATGCCCTGGCAGGCAAAATGGGTACTGGCGGTCCGGAGGCAGGAGAAGGTGTTGGCGATCCGGTGGCAGGCGAAATGGGTGCTGGCGATCCGGTGGCAGGCGAAATGGGTGCTGGCGATCCGGTGGCAGGCAAAATGGATGCTGGCGATTCGATGGCAGGCGGAAGATGTTAGCGATCCGGTGACAGGTAAAATGGGTGCTGGCGATCCGGTGGCAGGTGTAGATGTTGGCGATCCGGTGGCAGGCGAAATGGGTGCTGGCTCTCCGGTGGCAGGCGAAATGGGTGCTGGCGATCCGGTGGCAGTTAAAATGGGTGTTGGCGATCCGGTGGCAGTTAAAATGGGTGTTGGCGATCCGGTGGGAGGCAAAATGGTTGTTGGCGATGCGGTGGCAGGCAAAATGGGTACTGGCGGTCCGGTGGCAGGCAAAGAAGGTGTTGGCGGTCCGGTGGCAGGCAAAATGGGTGCTGGCGCTGCGGTGGCAGGCAAAATGGATGTTGGCGATCCGGTGGCAGGCGAAATGGGTGTTGGCGCTGCGGTGGCAGGCGAAGATGTTGGCGATCCGGTGGCAAGCGAAATGGGTGTTGGCGCTGGTTATCACGCATTTACAGGATCTGATGTTGCTGGAAAGTTTTGTGGGCATTCCAAAGAAAAGTCTTTCAAAACATTTATA
This sequence comes from Phalangium opilio, assembly GCA_019434445.1. Classification (NCBI taxonomy): domain Eukaryota; kingdom Metazoa; phylum Arthropoda; class Arachnida; order Opiliones; family Phalangiidae; genus Phalangium; species Phalangium opilio. The sequence goes on along the minus strand of JAEQBA010002031.1, from coordinate 17,824 downwards.
ACAAGCGACGATGGGATCCTAAATGCCTTAGATAAATTAGGAGAACTAGAAATGGTGGGAAACAGTATTGTCGAGGAAAACCTTATGAGATATGTTTGCCAACTCTACAATCCAAAGAAACAGGAGCCGCTGGAACTTCTACGTTGGAACCTTTATTCATCGCGCAGTTTGCAGGGTGAAAATCTTCCTCCGACAAGGGGCGCAATGAAACCCCATATATTAAGAGCTCACTATCTTTGCATGGTGTGGAAGAGATCAAAGGAAAATAATCCCGACTTGCCATTTCCGGAGGACTTTGGGTCGAAAAAGAAGAACGACAACTCCGGTAGCTTTGAAGCCATAACTAGTTTCGAGCTACCCGCTCCTGAAGAAATTTTGGAGCTCGTCAAATGCGGTTGTAAAACGGGCTGCAAAGGCAATTGTTCTTGTCGAAAAAATCATCTTTGTTGCACAGACGCTTGTGCACGCTTATATGCACTAATGTTCCTACTCTGTCTTTTGACAGCATGTCCGACGATGACAGTGAATAGCTTTTTTGTGACATTTTGACCTTGTAATGTTTTTGTTTTTGTTCCTGACTTATTAAACTTACAAAAAAACCATAATTTTCTTCAAGTATTGCGTAAACCTACTTTCCAAATAATGCAACTCTATCAAAACTAAAGAGTGATTTATATTTGTAATTTTCTAAAACTGTGGCACTTAAATTCAATACGGTATTTAAGGTGACGATACTACGATTAGAAACACCAAATTTGAAAAATAACGGGACTTTTTCTGGACCATAGAGAGGTTTCCTAATTGGAGGGGGTAACTTCAAAGACTCATAGTGAGGTTGTGATTAAACTTTGACCTTAGTGCCGGGTACTTTTCAAGGCCCGGACGTCTATTAAAAATTGATGTTCACAAAATATTATTATAAAAAGTAAAACACTACTGTTACCGGCGCAATTTATGCATTTTTGAAAATGAGGGGGGACATTTAAGGCGCACTCCCCTTAAACTACAACACTGAGCCTCTCACAAAAATTAAGGCATGTACGCCCTATTTATGGAATTCATAGGAATTTTAGTTTGAATTTTTAAACCAATTGGTTGCGCCATAAAAAATTAAAAACCCATTTTCAAAATGGGGGTTTTTCATCCCCTTCCCCCCTTTAATACGGCACTGCCAAAGTGGGAACAGCGATTTTATTTTTCTTTGACAAGCCTAAATTGATAATCAGTAGTAAAATCGGTTTTTACAGAACTCCCAAGGAGAATTACAATTCCCCCTGTACTATAGGGCCTATCCGCTTCTCAGAACCATCCTGAAATATTAAGTTTTTTTGTATTTTTCAATATTAAATTGATATGTAAACATTTAAGTTCGAAACTGTTCCTAAATTCAGTGTTTTTCACAGATACAACTGTAAATTATCCTGTTTTGATCTGTTTTGAAAATCTGTATTCTTTGCCGTAATGTCTGTATTTTATACTGTCTGAATCTGTACCATATGCTCTTTTTATCGGGTTTTTTCATCTTTGGCAGCTGTGTGCATGGTAGAAATTTTCATTCAAACGTAATTGCTAAAAACAAAAGTCTTAAAATCCCTCATAAAAAATGATATATATCATAAGAAAATAATATATAGCTCCCTATAAGTATGAAACTCTCCATTTAAGCCATTTAAACAGCATTTTCTTCCATTGAAATTTGTAAACAGTTTCTAATGCCACCTATGAAGAGTTTTTGCCGTTAAAAAGATGAAATACTTCTTTGGAAAATTTTCAATTTTTTTATTGTAATTAAATAATTAAAAGTCTAGAAGTTATTATTATGATAATTATAACTATAACTGATTAAGTACATGTCAAAATTATCATAATAATTTAATAGATGGCGTGAGATTTTGGCGAACGAGGATAGCGCCTACACTGGTACGGAGTAAGGAGCAGCTTGTGTCTCTATGGGTGCGGCGATATTTCCCCGGCCCATCGTGCCTTTCGCGGACACCTTAGGTGGTGGCAGTGGTTTCGCCCCCCTTTTACTCGTAGTACCGAAACTTCTCCCACGGGGCGTAAAAGCGTAAGCGCGAAATTTGGGAGCAAATGCTGTAGTATGAAAATGTACTACGTTTCATACTTATAGGGAGCAATATATTATTTTCTTATGATAATATTAAATGGTACTTTTGAAGTTGAAACGACATATATCTTTAACATGAAATTATTCTAGCATTCAAATTCATCAAAATTGTAGATCTTGGTGTTGGGTTTTATTAAGAGGGACTTTTATGGTGGGTAAAACCCAATAAAACCCGCGGGTTTTTTAGGCTGGGTTTTTAATTCAAACCCTGATCATAAGGGTGTTGGGGGCACGGTAGACACAGCCGAGTGTGAGCCAGGTGGTAGAAAGTTCGGGTTCCATTTCAATCCAAACTGACTGGGCTAATTGATCAGGGAGAGAAAGTTCGTGAAATAGGAAGTCTGACATGCGGTAGATTATGACACCGCCTTCAGGGCGATGTGGAAGGTCAACGAGGATCAACGTAAACCCTGAGAGATTGTAGACGGTAATTTTGGTGAAGGTTTCCAGGTTTCAGTGATACATATAAAATCTGCACCCCATGCTTAAGATAGAGTTTGGAGATCTTTGCGTTTACAGTAGAGACTTTGAGCATAAACATACACTACTTTCAGAGTTGAAGCTGGTTGAGTAATTGCGGTAGGTGGTTGTGAGGGGGGGGGGGTTTGAGACTGAGGTAGTGGGAAAAATTCTTGGCTGGCGAATGGGACATGCCTTGGGAGAGGGAAAAGTATTTTAGTATTTTTTTGGAATGGCGGTAGAGCTAGGGTCTATTAAATTAGTCGGATGGGATATGTCCCTCTCACGGGGCAAAATTTGGCCAAGCCTAATAACTTGGTTAAATTCTACATTGGCTCGCCGCCTCCGAAGATCTTCAACAAGTAAATTATGGGAGCAGCGTTGCTCGGCAGAGCGATCAAACGATTTAGGATACTCAAAAGAGTTCTGGTGCCGCCAGTCCTGGATAGCATGTGTGAAGTATCGGCCATAACTGAGGTAAATTAAAGCCGCAGTGGGCGGGGATGGCGTTGGCAGTAAGTGCCCACACGATCTATACGGAATTTCTAGCAATGCAAATAGGAGAAGTCTAAATCTTGGAGAATCCGGTAAGCGAACTGGGAGTCATCACTATAAGTCCGGAACATGAAATAGTCGAGCATTATATTTCCTAAATATTAAACTTTACTTTTGCCATGGTAAAAATATTATAATAAAAGACTAGTTTACGAAGAAATACTCAAGGTAATCATTGAAACTTAATTAGGTGTAAAATTTCTAATAAAGGTGGAGAGCTTTCGACCCGAGGGTCTTCATCAGTCCAAGCCAACTGTTGGCTCTAAATTATAACAGAAATAAAAACCTATGACGTCATCTCGGTTTTTTGTTAATCAGATTGCGCCCTCTTACGGCTAAGATGTTTATCATCGATCACACCCCATAGTGTTGATTCACTACTACCCTGATTTAAATTAAGTGTTCCAGATTTTTTGATAAATAGGCCTTCAATAAATTTTCTTTTTCGCCAATGTTTTTCATGATATAAAATCTTTGGTTCTTTAAAGTCTATTATGTGACCTTTCGACTCCCAGACGTGTGTAGCTAAGCCATTCTCCTTATTAAAATTTTTTATACATTGTTTAAGTCCATTGAATCTATTTTTTAGGGTTTGTTGGGTTTCGCCAACATAAGTTTTACTACAGGTTTGGCAATTTACTTGGTAGACAACGCAACGGTTCTCTAATAAATTTATGTTTTGTTTTGGTCTATTTTTAACTAGGTGATCTCTGACCGTTTTTCCCCCCGCATGAATTAATTGAATACCAAATTTACCCTTAAAAGTTTATTGATGATTTGGATAATTACTATTGCTTTTTAACTAAGGCTTTATCTATGTCAGGTTCGTCGGATATTTTTAATACAATATTTTAGGCTTTTTACTATACCAATTTTTACATTATGGCTGTGGGATGAATTAAAATTTAAATAATGTTTACTATGTGTTGGCTTTTGACAGAGAGTGCATTTTAAGCACAAATTATCTCCTGCTCTTTTAGTTAAAATGTTAAGAAATGGAAGAATTCCATTGTTTTCAAGTTCTATTGCAAATCTAATTGAATTATCCAAACTAAGTCCAACAATAAATTTGTATTATCCCTAACGTTTATTAGAATAACAAAGAAGTGATCAACGAACCTGACCCATAGTTTTATATTTTGTGCCATTCTTTTCTGATTAAATAATTTTTGTTCTGCAAATTCCAAGTATAGATTTGCTAAAACACTAGATAATGGGTTGCCCATGGCTAAACCTCTAGTTTGAACGTGTAATTTTTCCTCAAAGCTAAAGTATGTGTTTTCAATGCATATTCGACTAAGTTCCACAATTGAACTAACGGATAAATCAGTTCTATTTTTTAAAATGGGATCTAGTGTTAATTTGGATTTTAGTACCTCGAGAACACCATCTATCGGTACTCGAGTGTATAAATTTATTACGTCTAAACTAAGGATCGAATCAGAGTCAAAAACCTGTATATTTTTAACTTTTTCTAGAAAATCATAAGAATTTTTGAGGCTACGTTTAGTATTGTTAATGAGGGGGGAGATTTAGCAAGATAATATGGGGGTCCATCAATGCTGGACACAATTAAACGAAATGAGCAACCCATTTTATGGACTTTAGGTAAACCGTAAACATGTGATGGTTTTAAATTACTTGATATGAACCAAAAATAGGACCTCTTATCTAGTTCCTTAATTTTAATGCACTCAGTGATTTTGGGACGTACAAGTTTGTCGATTTTTAAAGAACAATCATTTTTAATCCCAATATAATCACCACTGTTTTCAAGTATTTTCAGTCTAGAATTACTATTTTACCGCCCTTATCCGCGTTAATAATTTTAATATTTGGGTTATTTTTTAAATTTTTCCAAGCAATTTTTTCATTACTGTTTAAGTTATCAAAAAATTTGTCCGTTAGTGGTTTTTCAAAGCAGTTTTTTACTAAATTCCGGACATCCTGTTCAGTACAGTTTTCCATGTCGGTTTGTTTTAGTAGAAAATCCTCAGTGGTCGCGAAAATATCAATCGTATCAATATTTTGGCTATATGGTGTGAACCCTAGGCCTTTAGCTAATATATTATTTTCGATATCGGTAAGCTGGTGTTTTGAAAAGTAAATTACGTTAGAGGTATCAATAGTTAATGATTTGTTATTTTGAGATTTGAAAAGGTCTAAATTTAACCGTTGGAATTTCCGGGTCAGTTTTTCTTTGTATTTGTGGAACTCACATGTAAAGTTATCTTCAATCATTTCTAATAGGTACACAGCAGTAGGATAATCAAGGAATTTTAGTAAATATTCTTCAAGGGTGCGGCGTTCGACGTGTAGGGTTTTGTACTTGTAGTGGAGGTCGGCTAGAGCTTGGCGGCTTATGGAAAATTTGAGCGGACGTTGACGATTTTTTATGGTTCTAAAATTAGTAGTCCGGCATTTAAATTCAATCGTAGGCCTTAGATCAGTATCACCCCTATCACATTAAGAAGTTGCAAGCTTTTAACCCTGCAGATTATCCTAGACGCCTTGACTTTTGCCGGTGGTGTGGGGCAAGAGTTGAACACCCTTTCCATTCCCACGCACTCTTTTAGTAACCATGAGGCATCTTTCTCCCGTGATGGTATTTTTAACCATCACAACGACTATGAATAGCGTCAAATAAACCCACATTCAACAACTGTTAGGAGTAACCAAGTTCAATATAATTTAAATGTGTGGTGTCGAATTGTCGGCTCACATTTATTAGGGTCTCATTTTCTACCACCCAGACTAAATGGCGAGGCACAACTTGAGTTTTTAAGAGAAACTTTACCGCAACTACTCGAGAACATGCTTTTAGCATTGCTACGTGGCATGTGGTTTGTCACTTTACTATTAATTAGTATATACACGTACCAAACATAAGATTTACCTTAAAAGTGCTTTTCTTGATGTTGGAAATTTCTTTAGATCATTTGTAATCAAGACAACTAGTTCATCAAATTGTTCTGGTGACATTCAAACAAAATTTCAAAAATAGTATGGTTCAACACTCATGTTCGCCAACTATAGTCATAAATATGTATTTATTTTTGATGCACAATACATAGAGTAAAATTATGGATAATTTGAAATAATTAAAATAATGACCTTCGACCCATCGCGTAACGCCCGCCTTCCTATTGACAAAATTCTCCATGCCGAATGAAATTTATCACGAGATTTAATAAAAGTTGCTCGCGATGTGACTATCGTGGCTCGAGATATAGAGCGTGCAACGGAAATTTTATTAACAGGAAGGCAGGGCGTTAAGCTATTAGTCAGTGTGCTTACTTCAAATTATCTTTAAAATCTGAACCTAATTTGAATTTTAAAATCATTCGGAGACTGTATTTCCTGGATGTTTCACTGTGCATATAATGGTCTCATAATAAGAAAAATCGATCAAAAAATCACTTTATTTTTCATCTTCATCATTCCTTTAACGACTAGGGGATGTCCAATAAAAGCAACAATTGAAACTGAAAGTGACTGTCTTTTTTGTAAAAAATAGTTCAATAAAGCACACGAACATTCTTCAATTTGAAACTCAAAGGAAGTCTTGTTATTTAAATATTTTCGTCCAAATTTTATAAAAAAATTTCAACTTTTAACTAAATATTAAAATTTATCCAAAGTTTGATTAAACAGGGTCGTTTTTTCTTTCCTACACAATAAAAGTCTTAAAAAGTTAAAACACAAATGGCCTAATATCCCAATACCTCCCAAAGTTAGAATTTTTGCCATAGAAAATAAAAGAAAGGAGTAGCAGACCAGCAGCGCAGAGAGGCCAACTTCAAGTGTTTACCGTTCGGGTTCGTTTTAGCTGTTAGCTGTTATTTTAAGTTGTGATCATTCTTACCGGCATTCATTTTTTTTTTTCATTTAATTTTTAGGTTTTTCCATAGGTAGCTTTGAACGTCAGTTGTGAAATACGCCTTTGCCCATGCTTTGGTTGTGGTCGGCTTTATTATTAAGCCTCAATAGAGATAGATTTAATTTTAGAAGCAGGACTCGAGAACGGTTAGTGTTTAATTCAGTCCGACTCATTGCCCAGTATAGAGCCCTCCCTCTAACGCGTGATGAAAAGTTTAAATTTTCGTATTGCTCAATTAAACTACGTTTTGCTGACGTTACTGACGGGATCGGCAAAAAATACGTTGTTCCTTTTTACCTTTGTCGCTTTGACACGCCTCTTCTTTCATACCCCTCCTTTCCGTGGAAGGGGGTCCGGGAATTTGACGCGTTCCTAGATTACTCTATTCTCTATTCCCACTTCTAAAATTAAATCTATCCCTGGCCTCACATTTGCGCTAAACGCGGGAGGCTATAGCCAACCTCAGGCTCCGTTTAGCGAAGCTCAATCGCGTAGCGAACATTCCTAGCATAAAAGCCCTCTCCTCTGAAGTTGTTTCTTATTTGGAATAGTCGAATATGTCTATTTGAAGGGATCTCGTGAAGCGCATACGCCATCACGAATGAGATTTTCTCTAGGCTGCAATGAATCGGGCTGAAGACCTAGACGTAATTAATATGAGTTCTAAATATTATGATATCATGGCCCAAATAACAATATTTTCAAACCGCTTCTCCTCTTCAAAAGACGCGAGTTTTCTCTTAAAGGGAGGGGAAAGTTGAAATTAAAGTGATTTTTTATCGGTTCTTATAAGACCAGTCTGCATAATGAGAAATTTAGGAAATACCTCCCATTGATTTTAATATTCAAATTAGGCTAAGATTTTAAGAATAATTTTAAATAAGGACCTCCGACCAATCGCGTAACGCCGTGCCTTTTTGTTAACAAAATTCTCGTGGCACGCTCCATGTCTCGCGCCACAATTGTCACATCACGCAAATTTTTTCAAATCTCGCGATAAATTGATTCAACACGGAACGTGCCACGAGAACATTGTTTATAAAAGGATTTACGCGATAGGTCGGAGATCCTTATTTAAAATTATCCATGAAATTTCAAACTAATTGACGTATAAAAATCGTTCGTTGTTATTTCCTGGATAATTCACTATGCAGATTGGTCTTATTGAAGAATCAATAAAAAATTACTTAATTTTCCACTTCACCATCCCTTTAATGAGCGTCTGAATTGTTTCAAAGTATCGCGCCACAAGACCAATCATTTATATATGCATAAAGTGCCATAACATCTAACAAGCATTATTACGACAAAGATTCGATACTCGATTGTGAATTATCGCCATTTAAATCGAAGTTGCCAGATTTTGAATAAAGGCTGATTACTCGTGACCTATTCATCCGAATTGAATTTGGTGAAAACTTTTCAAATATGAATCGACCCCAAGGAATCCGAAAATCACATTTATATCCTCGAGAATCCAATATTTTCAAAGTTGATAATTTTGACATTTCCGGTTTCCGGTATAAGTATACAAAGGACAACTGTGAAACGGGTAAAATATTAAAGAGAAATGCAAAACTTTTATAACGCACTTTATTCCAGAGCGCTAGCTTGAATAGTTTTTGAAATATAGTAAAATATGTGCGAAAACTGCAACGCGCAAAGACTTTTTAACAGTCTGTACAAATAGAATGCAGGAAGTATGCCTGAATGCAACAAAATATTTTAAAGCACAGCCCTACGATTAGTCTTAGAACTTGGGCCTCAAACTACCAGCTGTGGGAAAATTCAGCAGCATCGCTTTTACATTTTTCACAATATACAAATTGACTCCCGTGACACAATGCTTTGACTTTAAAGTGAATGAAAAGCCTACACAGTTTCATTGGCTACGCATTTTGTTGTGTAAATAAGGTTACGGTTTTACATCCATGCAAATCAATTAGCGTATCGGGTATGTTTAGCTCAAATCGCATTATTGGTGACGAAAAAATCGCCATCTCCCAAACATTAATCAGTTCACTGCAGGTGAAGCTGGCTACTAGAACCAAGGCTATTCGATTACAAACGAGCATTTTAAATGAAATCATATAACAGAAGCTATCATTTAAACTCGTTAATGTGAAGTTTTTTGGCTTTAAACCTAATGAAATGATCAAAACCAAAGAGGAAAAAAGCATTTGTAGGGGTCAATTGTATTAATTCCCCAATTACGAAAGTGTATTTGTGTTTTCGCATTATTAGAACCCGTGTAAAAACCATGAATACGACTGATTCTTTTTACGAATCAAACGATTACCAACATATCGTAAGATAATAAATGAATATGTAAAGCGAGAGGGGCTAATTGAAAAATAAAACAATCGTCACGAGTGATGTTTCTAGTCTGGAGATATGACGTTCGTGCTCAGAATCGTAAGATCATGGATAAAGAATGAGCCCGAGAACATTTGTTTTCATGTTAAAGGATAGCATGAAACAAATTTCTTCACCCGCATTCTTTATTCATGGCTTAGCAATAAAACACGAGTCTCACGTCACGTTAAAAATCGCGACACGCATGCCTGAAAATCCGGAAGTAGTGTCATAACGTGATGACTGTTTCTTATTTTTCAACATGTTCGGCAAGACCAAATACTTTATATAATTATCACCAATTGGTTTCCAGCTGGCTTTTTAAATTTCAAGAATATCCGACTAAAACGCTCTCTTATCAGAAATGATGAAATATGTTGTAGCATGGCTGCCAGATCCCTTGGAGTTTCTACTCCTTGCATCTGGCAGGGCTTATTGCCTCCATGTTACATGCCCCTCCCCCTTCCTTTTTTTGTACAAGATAGTGAGACCCACAGTTAGTTCGGAAGTTATCCGAGACCGAAACGGGTTGCTTAAGTTTTTCCCCCACTCTTAAGACAGAGTTAATTAGTTGTACGTTTGAGTTGGGTTTAACCCTTTTCTTTGAATTTTTAAAATTATTCTATTCTTTTTAGAAAGTAAACCGTAAGCTGTCTCTTTATCATTCAACAATTTTATGGCCCTCGGGAGAATCTTCCCTTTCGGTTAATTCTTCTATTACATAAAATGGCGCCCGAACAGGGACTCGAAACTAGTTAGGTCTTAAGCCTCGGTTTTGTCCCTAAATATTGTTGTTGTTAGATCAATGGCAAAATATTTGCATATTTAGAAATTCTTCAGAGATACCTGAAGATGAACATTTAGATTGTGTAGTTTGGGGCGACGGCCGTTATACGTTTACCAAAGGTTCCCACGAACTTGACTTCTCTCTTAAAGATAATGGGAATGAAAAATATTTTAAATTTCAATTCTATATTGGTCCTTCCCTCACTAGTGACTTTATATTGGGACAAGATTTCCTTGAGGAATATAGGGACAAATTGAATTTTGAATCTTCACATTGTTTAGTGGGTAATTTGAAGATCCCTTTTTCAATTCCATCAGAAAAGGATCCAGTAAACCAGGAGATATTAGATAACAACAGGGAAGCGGTTTCCGCAGCTCCTATTTCTAATGATCAACGTCTACAACTAGAATCCCTTTTGTTAAAATTCCCTGAATTGTTTTCGGATAAAGTAGGAAGAACAGGACTAGTCTTCCATGAGATTCATACGGGAAATAGTCCGCCCATAAATTCTCAACCTTATCGTGTAAATGATCAGAAGAGAAAAATAATCGAACAACATGTTAGGGAAATGTTACATGACAGGATAATCAGACCCTCAGTATCTCCTTGGGCTTCGTCCGCAGTTTTAGTTGATCAAACAAAACGGGGTAAACCCTATAGGTTTTGTATAGATTAATAGAAAACTAAATCAGGTTACCATAAAGGACCCTTATCCCCTTCCTAATATAGAGGATATACTAGCTAGAGTGGTAAGAAATTTATCACTACCCTTGACTTAAAATCCGGGTATTGGCAAGTAGAAATGCACCCTAAGAGTAGACCTAAAACTGCTTTCGTAACTCATATGGGAAAATTCGAGTTTAAAGGGTATGGGAATTTACAATTCCATATCATATTTTAGCACGAAAGTGGTATTATATTACACTTTCAAGTCTCTACTTTCAAAATATAAAGTTTTTAATATAATTGAACCAAAGTTTCTATTTTTAAAATCCATTGGAAAATCACGAAAATTCAGTTTCGATATATAAATCATTTTGTCTTGTCAGCTTGTTCGGTTGGTTTGTGACATCACTATGACGTTGAGTTAAAAAGCGCGGGAAACCTATACGCGCAAGCGCAAGCTATACCCGTCTCGAGCTCTGCCCATTCTTTGATAGCGAAGAGAGTGGCACCATCTCGCGTGTGTGACGTCAAAAACAAGAAAACGTTGTAGCCTTTCTTAGAAACTTTTAAAAAGTGGATTTTAAATAATTTCATATGAAGCATTTTCAAATGCATATTGCCAAATAACTAGAAATCGGAGAAATAAAAGCTTGATATTTTTGAATTCACAGTAATTAATTCTATCTTTTGCTATATAAATCAGGGGTTTTTCAAGAGAAGCTTCTCATACCCTTTAACGTACTCCCATTTGGGCTTTGTAAAACCCCTAGCTCTTTCCAACGTTTAGTCGACGAGATTTTTAGAGACGCCGATTACTTTCAGTTAATCGATTATTTAGACGATCTAATTTCTCTTAGTGAGGATTGGGATCAGCACTTAACGTGTTTGGAATACATCCTAAATAGATTAAAGGAAGCTGGTCTCACCCTTCAGTTAAAAAAATGTCGGTTTGCTCAAAAAGAAGCAGTTATTTTCGGTCACATAGTTAATGAACAAGGAGTGCATTAAGATAAAAGCCATTAAGAAATTCCCTACTCCTAAAAGTATTAAAGAACTGCAAAGATTTTTAGGGATGGCAGGTTGGCATAACCGGTTTATTAATCACTATTCTCAAATAGAAGCTCCAATTAATAAACTTAAAAGAAAAGGTCAGAAATTTAATTGGGGTACTGAACAGCAGATGGCGTTCGATAAAATTAAGGAAGAAATATGCAAGGCTCCGCCCTTAGCTACCTTTAGAAGGGATTCCCCGTGCATTCTAACTACAGATGCTAGTGACGCAGGGTTAGGTGCACTTCTATCTCAAATTCAGGATGACAGGATGATATAGAAGTCCCTATAGCATATGCTAGTACTGGACTTAAAGATGCTGAAACTAGGTGCTCCACTAGCGAGAAAGAATGTTTAGCTATTTGTTGGGCAGTTAAAAAATTCAAAAGGTCGTAAGTTCACAGTTCTCACTGACCATCAAGCTTTGCGATGGCTGTTCAATATTAGGGAACCAAATTCTCGCCTAGTTAAATGGGCCATGTACCTTCAAACGTTTGACTTTAACATTAAACACAAGAAAGGAGTAGAGAATGTGGTAGCTGACGCTTTATCGAGAGCTCCGATAAACGTCTTAAGCATAAACTTTAGCTCCTCTACTTCAAATTCTACTAGTATCCAGGATCCAACTAGTAGTAGTACAAGTTCAAATTCTACCGATAACAGTTCCTCAACCTCCTCTAGCGACTCTGTTGAAGGTCAGATACGTCCCCCAGGTCCTAGAGCGTTATAATCAGTGTTTACATTGGAAGATATGAGAAAATCCCAAAGGGAAGACCTTTTTGCTTCCCCTATACTAAATTCCTTACAAGAACCAAACCCTGTTAGGCATAAATTGTTTGAACTGAAAAATAATCTTCTTTATCGAAGACCTTATAGAAATCAACCCGAGAAAATATATTTACCACCTCGGTTAAGGTTAGAAGCCATGCGATTATTGCATGATCACCCTTTATCTGCTCATAGGGGCAAAGATAAAACCCTGAGCAAAGTAATTTATAGATATTGGTGGCCCACTATAGTAAAAGATGTCCAGGATTATGTTAGAGGTTGTACATTATGCCAACAGTTTAAGGCTAGGAATAGAAAGAAGCCAGGGCTAATGCAACCCTCCGAATTGACAAGTCTTTGGGACCAAATTAGCGTCGACATAATGGGGCCTTTCCCTCATATTAGACACCATTACAAGTATTTAATAGTCTTCGTCGATTATATGACAAAGTTCGTGGAGATGATTCCACTTAAGACTATTACAGCTAAAACTTGTGTTCAAGCCTTTAAGTCTATTATTACTAGGTGGGGAGCTCCTAAAGCTATTCTTAGTGATAGAGGGGTACAATTTACTTCGAAACTTTGGCTGCAAACTTGCAGATCTTTAAGAATAAATCCCAAGTTTACTACCCCCTACACACCTAAGGGAAATCCCACCGAACGAGTTAATCGTGTAATAGGCGATCTTATATCATTTTATGTAGGAAATCACCACGAAAGACGGGATGAAACCCTAGACCTTCTTCAATTTGCTATAAATTCTGCACCCCACGAAACCACGGGCAGATCCCCTTTCTTTTTAAATTTAGGGCGGGAGCCACGTCTCCCTTGGGATTTAGAAATTGAAGAACCCATTCAGGACCCTGATGACCCCGGTCGTACTAAAGCTTTAAAAGTTCTTAAGGAACAAATAGAATTCAGTAACGAATTATCTAAACTAGCTAAGGCGCATCAAAAGAAATAATATGACCTCCGCCATGACCCTCTATTATTATGGAACTTTAGTATGGATGGAAACCCATCCTTTGTCAAGTACGACAGGCCAAGTTATGAGAAAACTTAGTCCTAAAGGGGCAGGTTCCTTCAAAATAGTTGCTAAACATTCCCCCGTTCTCTATGAGTTGGAAAATGCTATCTCAGGACAGAATGTAGGGAAAGTTAACCTTGAACATTTAAAACTCTACTGGACAAATGTAGCTGTCTTCGACGATGCACCCGCTTCACAGTCAGAAGTCGCCGATGATCCTGAGCCAAGCTCTCCATGCACCCCAACCCACGGAGACTTCCTCCTCATCATCCTCTTCTACTTCAACGTCACCTCATCAGGACGATCAGGACTTAGATCAACAGATCCCTCCTGCAATACCACATGATTCTCATTACCCTTCTGACTCTGACAGTGAACCGGGCATGGCCCAATTTGAAGACCCTCCTCTCCTACTCCGTACTAACCACGATATGAGAGCCATCCAACTCATTCATCCCACTAATGATAGTCCGCCTTCTGCGGCAGGGGAGGCTTCCCCGTCTGATCATGAAAAATCAGTCGTGGAAACGAAGCTACATACATCAACTTCTAGTTTCACGGAAGAAATTCTAACGCCTGAGCATGAAAATTCAGTCGAAGAACCTGATTTACCCAACTCAACTTCTAGTTTTACAGAAGAGATTCCAACGCCTGCGCAAACTTATGAAAGCTACGTGAGTCCGAAAGTTCACCGGCCACATTATCTGAGTCGATGAGGACCCCAAGATTAAACAGGACTTCCTTACCCGATGCCTATATAGAGCCTTTTCGATTGGGATGGCGTAGAGAAGTGTGTAAAAGAGCAACGGTTATGCCGGGAGGAAATGAAGTCGATATCTATTACCGACCTCCCGACAATAAACGATTAAGATCAAAATACGAGGTCCAAGTGTACCTCCAAAATAATAAGATCCCGAAGCTAACCAGGGAACATTTCTGTTTTGCCCGAGAGCCAATCTCAGTTTTCCAGTGGGAGTTTATCACCCAAGCCACTAAAAGAACTACTAAATCGTATATTGTTCGGTGGCGGAAGTAGAACTAGAATGCCGTCATCAAACGGAAGAGCCAAAGAAAAAAAACAAAAACGTTTTTTATAAATTTTGTGATTAACTAAACCCCTGCAAAATATTTTTGGGTTCCACGGGGTACCCTTAACTTGAAATAACATGTTTGAAATTTTTCTATACAAAGTTCCTAAAGAGGGGGGATGTAACATGGCTGCCAGAATTCCTGGAGCTTCCACTCCTTGGTTCTGGCAGGGCATATCTAGCCTCCATGTCACTAGCCACTCCCCCTTCCACAGATGTGATCTAGGATAATTTTAGTATTGTCAATCAGTTCTGTTTATGATTTCTCGGAAGACGGATCGACTTTTGTATACCAGTTCGGTTACGGGTTTATCCCTATATCGGTTAACTGAGATAAAATTGTTATTCAATTTGGATTAAAACTGTAAGTTGCCCTAATTTATTTTATGGCCCTCGGGAAATTATTCCCTTGAATTAAGTTTATTCTACTGAGGGTTACACCTTTGTCTAACATAATTGCATCAATCAATTGTCCGCAACGGGATATGACTCCACTTTCGACTGTGATTTCCTTGTCACTGACTTTTCCACCCCAGGGGTCACTTACTAGCGTAATCATTCCAGAAGGTGAAATTCCAATGTGAAGTTTTATTGTATTTGTTCCTTTATAATGGCTGTAGTTTGCGACCCGGTCATGAAATGTGTTGGGTTTCATCATGGGTATCTCTGAACAGTCCAACACAACGCGAGTGTTTTTAAACTCATTAAAACATCGACGAAAATTGCTCCTGATATTATTTAAATCCGGCCAGAATATAAATCTTTTTAAAATTTCAGCGAGGGCACAGACAGTTCTTTTGAAGTATGTGGAAACGGACCGATTACTTATGACAAATAAGGAAGCTAAAGCGTCAAACGTCAAATTTAACTTCAGCTTCATTAGCGTTAACAATACCCGATCATTTACTGGCAAAAGAAAATTAGATAGATCACTGTTGTTTTCAAGCCCTAAAACCTCAAGTGAAAGACTTTCAAATAGTTCTTTCCCAATGCCAGTAAGAGACACAAGATAAACATTTTTCATTCCGTTGCTAGAAATTCCAGCTCTTGATGGTCCACTTATTTTTTTCCTTGATGCAAATAAACATGAATACCTTTGGAAGCTTTTGTTACACTAGATGACACATGAGGCACATTATTTTCTTGAGCTTCAACTGCTACTTCAGCTAGCATAGCTAAGTTAGATAATGTTTCAATATTATCATCCAGATCTTGTTGAATCACGCTTTCAACAACTGATTGATCACTATTATTTTTCAACGGTGAAGCTGAAGGTACTACTGTTTAATTGCAAAATAATTTTGTATGTTAACATTACAACGACTTATTATTTCACAAAAATAGTGCTCTAAAATAACAATTACCTTTAGTTAATGACCAAGGCTTAGTATAAATTACTAAGAAAATGTTTATTTAAAATGAAAGTTAGTTTATAACAACTTTTTTTATTATTTCATAGACCATGCGTCGTCGGAAGTCTGGCATGTTGCTCTGCAAAATAAAATATGTTAATAACTTAATATTTAAATGTAGTAAATAAAACTTTAATATTTACTTGTGTAAAAGTTATTTTAGCTCTCTCTTTTATTCTAACTTCAGTTGAAACTTTATTAGCCATACATGGTAAATTTTGAGATGGAATGGCGTTACATTTCAGCCGTCTTCTAACGCTAGTTCCATCTAGAAATGTTGTTCCGATTATTTAATTTCAAAACAAGTAATTAATATCATTATGAACTCACCAATTCTTTGCAAGAAGTCATCTTCTTTAAAATGGGAGCTACAAATCTGAGCCCACTGCTAGGCCTTTTCCCCGACTTTATCTTAGTTAACCACAGATTAAGAAGTTTCTTACATCTGGGAAATGAGTGAAATGATAACTCCGACTTTTTTGTTCATTATTATCTTGAGTTTTAGTAATTTTGAGCGCAGTATTACTACAAAATGGAACGGCCCAATTTCTCCCGCCTCTAGCAAGCCGCCATCAGAGAGAATTCTCTCTGCCGCCATATTTGGTTTGTTTACAAGTTTGATCACCACTATACGCAGGAAAACCAAGCTGCAGGGGTAGCGACTGCGGCGCTTCCTATTCCCGTTTCGCTAGCGATATATTCGCTAGCGAAAACTACGAAGACGCCACCTATCCACACTGCGTCGTACTATATAGTGTTGATCAGAAAAATAATGAATCGGCCGGGTTTCCCGGGCAGACTCGAATTACCCAAGCCTTGCCGGCTTTCCGCGTTGTTAGTGTTAATGCCAAGAAAAAAACGATGGAATCTCAAATACGTATGACATAATTTAATTATTATAAATTAAGTTATATAGTGCTTTAATTTGTAACCCTAAAATTTAAACGTAGGAAAGGGGGCCTAATTTCACGGCGCATAAAGATAATTAAATGAAAACTAGCAATTAAGATATTCCCAGGTCACCCGTTTAAAGGTCTTATGGACCATGACTTTATATTTACCAAGTAGTCCATCGTTGCAGGAAGAATAACGCAAATGTATATAAAAAATTACTTGCTTGTCGCGTTACAAAATTTGACTGCCTTTTAGTAGGCGGCGGCGGGGGTTTTTATCCCCGCCAACATTTAGTTTTATCTTTACAAGAGTTAGTGGCGCTTAAGGCGCCACTTGTGAGAGACATTGTAACCATAAATAAAAAAAGATGAAGCAGACGACTTCGGAGGAACGTGGAGGTCGTCGTTACATCCTTCCCCCCGGAAAAAGTCGTCTGCTTATGAGGAGTCGGACTCCGGCTCCCGCTGCTCCGGCGATCTTCGGGCGGCTGAGGCCACGCTGTCCGTCTTGGCTCGCTGGCGGCGGCGGGCCTTGTAGGCCTCGCTCCGTTTGGGCCGTGGCTTGAAACAGTTCCGTTCGTGGTGTCATCCCACTTGGCAACGGCGACATAGGGTGAACCGCTCGTCCGGTGCCATGTTTGGAGGCGCGGCGCTGGTTGGGCGGCTCGTGGAAGCCGCGGGTGGTGGCGGTGTCGCCGCTGAAGTCCCTTGGCCTGAACACTCGTGGCTGGCACAGGGCGGGGAAAGAAGAGCCCT